>JAXCHL010000100.1:0-75000 GCA_034195605.1 Santalum album
CGCTATGTACATTTTGGAAGTGTTCTTATATACATATTTTCCTTCCTCAAAAAAAAAAAAGAAGAGTAAATTAAATAGTAAGACAATAAATTTGCTACTAAATTTGCGTCTTTTGCTTGGAAAACGGATACATTGTTGTATAATCCAGATGAGTTTTGAGTCTGACACTCATATGGACACTGCAATTGTCACGATGTACTCTACTTATTTCTTGATTGAGGATGTACATAAAGTGCTCTATGAATGCCTGTAAAAAATGCAGCACACCTGCAAGAAGTTTAGGGAAGCAATTGATATATTCAGATAAATGCAGCATGGAGAGGTGAAGCCAAATGAGGTATTGGTCTTGATAATTTGAGGTTGAATGAGTACATTTGTGGGTATATATGCAAAATTTGGGATTTTTTTATGAAATGAGAAAAGAGCAATGTGTACAAATGGGATGTTGGGGATGCAGGGAATGGACAACGCAAAGTAGCATCGACAACCGTCTACCTAGGATGCACTGACACCGACATTGGTATAGCGACACGATATGATGTCGACACGTGACACATGATTTTTTAAAAAATGAATAATTTCGACAAGTTGACAGACATGTTACTAGTTTGTGTGTGTGTATATATATGGATAAAATTAAATGTAGCAAATTATAAAGATTTAAGAAAGTTTACCTACGAAGCGATAATAATGGATCGAAAAGGGAAGCAAGAGAAAAGTAACAAAATATTTAAATATAAATTACATATTTAAGTATTAAGTTAAAGTGTTAATTCTAATTTATATTTTAAATTATAAAATTAGAGGTTTATTTTATTTTATTTTATTTTTGGAAGAAAACAATAGGATAACTGGAACCGTTCAACACAAGTGGAGTTGTCTCCCATTGTAGATAAAATCTGCGAAAGTAAAAGATATGGGAGGAAAAACAAAGATGGGACGAGGGATGATCCTCTCTCTCTCTCTTGATCTTCCACACTTGAATTGAAGGGAAGGGGCAGCCGGCGAGCTGAGGGCCGTGTCGAGGGAGGGTCTAATAGAAGTGATTTGCCTTCTAGATTTGCGGTAAGGGTTTCATATTTCAGATTAGGTAACAATTTTGGGCTAATCTTCTAGATCGGGTAACAATTTTGGGGAGTGATGAAGGGAGAGAGAGAAAGAGAAACTAACCTTGAGGGTTCCCAAGGTAGGCGGAGGGGAAAGAAACGGAAAAATACAGAGAAAAAGGAAACGGGGGTAAAAAAGGGACAAACAGAAAAGGAAGGAAAGAAAAAAAAAATGTGTCTTACATATTTTTTTTTGGTGAGGGACATGAGTGTCACTTGCGTGTCCCGAATGTTGACTGTATCAGGAGCATTGATTGTGTATTGGGACCGTGTCGGGTGTGTGTTGGTGTCGGATATTGGTATGTAAGCGGTTTTAGAGTGTCGGTGCATCCTAACCTTCTTTCGGATATTAAAGAGGATTTCAAGGCAATGTTTTCAATCTTAGGTGTACCAACTTCTTGCCACCAAGGTCTTGACAACAAAGGCAAAAGCATTTTTAGAAGAATGCAATAAGAGTTTGGACCACTACAAAGAATTGAGCATTATGGGTCTGTAGTTAGTATAGAAAACATGTGTGATCTATAAGTTTTAAGACAAAATTAATACAATTGATGGAAAATACATGTATGAAGAAGAAGAAATACTAGTGGGGAGTGGGGGAAGAGAATGCAAATCGAACAAATATCTTCTTAACTGGTCTGGGTCAAAATTAAACATGAATTGGATTCCTTTGACAAAATTCTTCACTATCAATTTATTAAGCAGTCACATGTCTAAGGGACATATCTCACTTTCTAGTTTGGCTTCTATTGTGTTCTAGAGTAGGATTTGACTGCAAAGCTTTAATTTCTGCAACAAGAGAGTGTATGCCATTGCACAAATTTTTTAAAGGTTGTGTAGTTGCTCTAATATTTGGTCCAATAGGATTAGGCTCTAATGGGGAAAGTTTAACACGCAACAAACATTGACGAAAGACTAATGTTTTGCCATACTTTGTTGATTTGTGATTATTTATGCTATTTTTCCTGATGATGAAGCAGCATTTTGAGTCATAATAGTCTTAGTGGGACCATTCTTGAGTCAATTACAAGTATTTCATGCCCAATTAATCTGCATGTGTTCAAATCTCTTCTACAGTGCGCCTTGTGAGTGTTTGCGTTATTGTGTAGAACGGTTTATTTTTTTTTTAATTTATCATTTCTTAAGATTGATTAATTGTTTACATTGACCGTGCAATAAGGAGTAATTCAAAGGCACGGTCAGGAGGGAGTTTCAAGCACGTTGATGATGATGGTTCAGAAATCTCACCGAAGCGTAAGAGATTGAATGAAACCTTAAATATTTGGCTGAAGATTATGACAAGGGTAACGATGAAGGTACTGTTCAGCAGGCAACACCCAAAGATAGTTCTGGGAACTCTTATGCTGCTGACTGTTTTTTGCATTCATATGCACCCTATAGTGATGCTCATGGCCATAAAGCGGGTGAGTTTTTCTCTCCCTTCCCTCAGGTTCATTTATTGAGTCTGTCTTTGTCAGATTTTTAGCTATGTTTTATGTTTCGGTATGCAGCAGCTAAAACTAAAGAAAAGGAATTATTAGATAGCAATGGTGAAATCCTAGAGAAGATTGGTAAACTTTTGATTTAGTTACTCGATTTTTATTACATATATTGATTCAATTGGAAATATAAGTTAAGAAAAAAGGAACACTTGTTAACACTGGGACAATTCCTTCGTCGCTCCAGTGATTCGATCCTTGTATTGGTGGAATTTGTTAGTTGGTATTGTTATCTTTTTCCTCAATCTGGTTATTAAATGCATGGATTGCCATGTTAGCTATCAAGGGAAGGTCAGTGATAGGGAGAGATGGCTTGAATTATTTTTCTTTTTCATACCATGTCAATTCATCTACTTTCTCATCCGTTGTTAATTCCTGCACTTGCTTGTGCGGTGTTAATTCATGTAACTGTGTATGACATGTGTTTGTCGAAATTTCCACTAGCTTGTATTTTCTGTGTTTGGTCCTTAATGTTGTTTTAAATGTACCTTGAGAAATAAATACGTTAGCTACGGATGTGGATATATTCATGGCGGTAATTATGTCAAAAATATTGTTTAATAGTCGAAAGTGTTTTTCTCGCACCATCGGCTCGAATTGATTCAAGGTTGCTTACAGAAGTGAGAAATCTGC
The DNA here is from genome assembly GCA_034195605.1 of Santalum album. NCBI lineage: Eukaryota > Viridiplantae > Streptophyta > Magnoliopsida > Santalales > Santalaceae > Santalum > Santalum album. The sequence continues at coordinate 3,239 of JAXCHL010000100.1, forward strand.
TGGTATTGGGAGGAAAAGATATTGAAATATTTACTCCACTGAAGGACATCCGGTTTTTGATGATCCAACTGTGGAGATTCATGAGCTAGCAGCAATTATCAAGCAGAATATTACCGCACTTAGTTCAATTGTCGCATATACTATGCAACTCTCAGAATGAAAGTGGAAACACCTCGAGTGACACCACCGGCCATTCAACTACAGTTGTAGATAACTTAAATAATCGTTTAATGAGCGCCACAAAGGAGTTTAAAGAAGTCCCTTGCCATGCAAACAGAGGTATATTGAATTTGTGCTGCTGCACTTCAATTTTATTAGATTCTATCTTGTAGGAGGCTCTCTTAGATCAATGCAGTCGATCATGTTTCTTCTAGAAATTGGTTAGCTACCTTGCATTTTGTTCTAGGATCCTTCCTGTTCAGGGTTTTCAGTGTGCGAGTTAATTGGATGTATGCAGAACTTGAAGGTCCATGAGAACCGAAGGCAGTTGTTCTCTTCTTCTGCTTCCAAAGAGCCTGCAAACCCTTTTGTTCACCACCTCCCATTGGCTTCCAGATGTCACGCCAATCCATCGCCATCCCCTCCTCCATGGGTCAATCAGTTTGCTTCTTCTTCGCACTTATCTCAAAGGTAGGCCACATCTGCCTGTTTAGTCTATATAGGTGTCTTGCCACAAACATAATATCATATGGGTTTCATTGGTTGTTTGTAAACAGATGACGGTTCTTAAAATTTTGGTTTTATGGGTGGAAACTCCTGTGCTTTTCTAGAGACTCAAAAATTTGGAGAGTAGCCAGCAAGATCATAAGGATGAAAATGTTGGAGAAGCATTTCCTAATCTCAGTGATTGAGATTCCCAAAACTCCATATTCCAGAAGCGGATTTGGAGCCTGAAGAATTGTTCGACTTGCAGGGAGCCCTGCAAGCAGGGGACTTTCAGTTTCTGGGAATCAACAAGCTTGCTTCATGGTATCATTGTTCCCAACAATGGTAACGGATGTCTTAAATTATACTCATCCAGGGTTAATTTGGTGGGTAGCTCATATAGAACCCATTGAATTTAAAAAGGCCGAACGACTTACTATTTGGAATTTGTATCCCGGAAATTGGACCCGGGACGAGGTGTCTAGCTGGGTGGAGTCGATCCCAAGCCAGGAGGAATGGAATGATTTCAGCGATTTCTAGGGATATAACGATATCCTACAGATTGCTTGGAGTATTTACGCGTTGGAAGCTAGAACCGAAGTTAAGTGTGTTCAGTTAGCAGATTATGAGACGATTGTGCTTATTGAGGAGGGCCACTTACAGGCCAACATAGTGGCACAGTTCTTAGACTATTCTATCAAAGTAAACAGTCTTATCAGGCAGATAAGAGATTGGGATAGTTATCCAGAAGATATCCATAAAGAAAAATCTTGTATTTAGAAAGCATTTGGCAAATAAGTAGAAAAGACCAATGCAAATTGAATGGATTTGGATAAGGAAGAAATTATTGAAGCAATCAGAGACCTTGTTTGAAGGGCCAAAATCTCAAGTTAGACACAGAGCTAGACAAGTGTTATACCCCAGGTGTGACCGACAGGGTCAATAGGGCGCGTCATATCTCAAGCACAATTGGGTCATATCCTTTTGTCTTTAGTGTCAATGATGAGTCAACAGTTATTGTGCAGTCCTTGACACTCTTTACTTTATTATGGGCAGTAAATCAGCAACATGTGCTGTCTCTACATTAAGTTCACTTTTGCGTTGGAGCTGGATCATCAACGATTGTGATGGCCTCTTCAGATAAGCAGTTCGCTTGCTCTTCAGGTACTTCTAAGTGATATCTTGTTCTTCCTACATGAATCCCAAAGGCTTGAATAGCGAGGGTTGTAGAGGTCAAGTTCATTAGAAGACACCTAGAAAGACAAAACGAAGAGACCAAAGTGGAGAATTTTGAGCTCGAGTTTAATGGGCTTGAGCTTGGTCCCAGCGAGGCTCTGGAATCTCCGCCGCCATGGCCTGTCTTGCTGCTGTGTTTGCCTCGAACCTTGCCAATTTTGCCACCAACATAGTGTCATATGGGTTTCATTGGTTGTTTGTAAACAGACAATGGTTCTTAAAATTTTGGTTTTATGGGTGGAGACTCCTGTGCTTTTGTGGAGACTCATAAATTTGGAGAGTAGCCAGCAAGATCCTAAGGATGAAAATGTTGGAGAAGCACTTCCTGGTGACGCATAGGCTTCCCCAGATATGGTAATGGTTTAGAGTTTAGTGAAAATTATAGTGCATGAAGACTCCCATACGAATGTGGCAGAATGAAGTCACAGTTGACGATCACTCGGATTCTAAAATCTCTGATTCAGGAGAAAATTTATCTCAGCATTCTAGAGAAGCACGCCCCATAGAAACTGTCTACCTGAGACTGTTTCTTAGAAAAAATCCTGACACAAGGTTAGAATTCTAGTTCTTTCAGAGTGGTTGCGATTGTCGATCAGTTAGATTCTGAAAACTCCAATTCAGAATCAGACACTTCACTTGAGTTTGATCGTGCCGATCAGGGGAGCATAGATGTTCTTGAATTTGTGATGAAATAACATGTCATTACAACCAATGAGTTGAACATGTCATTTCTCAATGATTCAGAGGCTTCACCAGATATGCACGTGCAACGCATGTGCACTTACACTAGTATACATATATATATATATATATATATACACATGAAAATAAGGAGCGTGAAAAAGATTTATTTTCTATAAAGGAGTCGAGCACTGCAATTTGAATCTCATTCTTAAAATTCTAATGGTATAGATTTAGATAACATAGAACAAATATGTAACACGCAAAAAATTGAATCACACGAAGCTTCGAAACAAAACCATCTATCAATCAAGCATCCAAAATGCTTCATCTATCAGTCAGCATGGCCAGGAGTCGAGTCCCATTGTTGGGACAGTCCATCATAAGTCCCACGCTTTTTCTCTCTGCAATTCCTGGTTTTTCCCACCCACCCAGCCCATCAACTGAAAACAGTAAGGCTACGTTTAGTATGTTAAAATATAATAAAATAAATTTAACTGCTCATTTTAAAATATAACAGGAGTGAATAATTTTTTCAATAAGAAATAATTCAGCTCTTTAAAAGTCATTTCGCTTCGGTTTCAACGAACCAAACATGGCCTAAATTTAAGGAGGAGGAGCCATGTATAGCAGCTTTTTCCCCCAAATAGTTTGGGCCGAACCAACGAGAACAATTTCAATATGTGGTGATAAATCAATTAAATCGGTCAGTAATCTTCAAAATTTATAGAGCAAAATGACAATTTTGATAGACTTAGGACCAAATTGATCACTTTCAAACACAAGGTATTAAATTGACACTAAAATCAATCCTGAGGGACTAAAAAGGAAATTTATCTTTTCTCCCCCTTTCTTAAACCAAAATTGAGGGGCGTTATCGGTTTAGCTATTCAATTTTCTTTCTCTTAACTACTAGCAAAAAAGGTTAAGTTTCACTTTGGTGTTTATAGTTAAAATTATGTAAATTTTATGCTCAATAAATTTTCAGTTTTGTAAGTATTTAGATTATTGTCCGTTCGAAAGAATTCTGATCTTAAAAGTACAAAAGAATTGTTGACAATGGTTTTGAATAATGAATAGGGCATCGTAGTATGTGCTATAAAAGCGGACATGCTGATTTTCATAAAATTTTGTCATGTATGTTCCTCGAATTCACAAATATTTAAAAGGTTGGTACGGTTTAAATCTCACGGTAAATTGTGTTTGTGTTATTGGTGGCACTCCTCTAATGGGCATTGTTCACTTACCCATTCATTTCATGTGATAACACATGGACAGTTGCTGATTTTGGAAAAGTCTAATGATGTGCGGTAGAGCTAGTATTGTATAGTTTTTCGTGAATATTTGGGAGTATCTGATGACATGTCAATTTTTGTATAACTTTTGTAACCAAACTTTGAACTAGTTGTTTTATATATATGTGTGAAAGAAAGACATTATAATCTAAAATTGCATCCTTTAAAAGGACAGAAATATAATCAGCCATAAATTTACAAATTAGTTCAAAATTCATGCTATAAAACTTAAATATTAAAGCGTCAACTATAAATAACGAGATCGGCCAATATTCAGAAGCTGGGCTTCAAAAGCCAATGAGGTTTTGGGCAAGACTATGATGTGCCTTACAAAAATAAGGAGACTCGGCCTTCACGAACCAATCTAGATCTCTACATCCTTTCCGAAGGCTTGTAGCCTTTAAATTGAGTTTTTTTTTTCCCTTATAATTTAGCAATGAAAGTAAATTTCACTAGGACATTATCATCCCATGACCGATTTAAGTTGGGAATAAAAATTTTAATCCCACCTCAATAACATTTTAGGTACAATGATGACAATGTGAACCGAATAATTTTTCGGGCCAAATAATTAAAGCAGCCTGCTATCCAAAAGTAATTACAAGTGTAAATAATGATAATGGTGATAGCGATAGACCCACAGGCAACGAACTCCATTCTCAGTTTATGATATTAGTTCAAGTTTGTATAACAATGGGTTCGTTCTACCAAAGAAAACTAACGATTTTACGTGCAAATCACCCTAAGGTGAAAATTGCAATTTGCCCACGTTTTTTTTTAAAGAACAATACTAGCAATGAGTAATTTATTCATAAGAAAGTGGAGAACACTCAAAGACAACATCTGAAAGTGGAAGAAAAGAAGAGAAGAAGAAGAAAAATGGGGGGGTCTCTTTATTATTATTATTTTTTGGGTGGGGAGGGGAGGGGGGGTGGGAATGTAAAACGTTAAAATAGAAGCCAGGCTAAAACACATCTCTAAAACATTGATCATACCACAAAAGGCAACATAAAGAGCACGCTACTCATTGCATGTATTGATTCCTCTATCCACAGAGCCCCCCTCCCGTCGTCTTCCGAGAGAAGATTCTTTGGCCGGGGGAAAGTATGTGCAAGGGATCCTAGATCTCTTTCCTTCGATTGAAAGTTGTCCAACGGGCATTACCGAACTGAGCTTTCCATGCTGCCTGAGTTGTGAGAAAAGCTAAATATTGTTTCGCTCCGAGCTGCGATGTTTCGCAAAAATTAAGGATGTTCTCATTTTGTTTCAGAAAGGCCTCCAACGCCGGATTTCCTCCTGAAGGAGATGGCACTGCTGCGTCTAGGAAAGACACCAGGTAAAAAATCTCATCATTTTCCTCTGGGAGCACAACTGATGTCTTACTGTTCCACCTGTCATGAACAAATGTATAAATATCACTATACATATGCATTAAGAGGGGTTTTATACATATGTTATGTATGTTTTTGTACGTACAAGGATTTCTTTACTGGGTAGCATAGAATGGTAGTGGAGGAAGTTTCATTAACGAGGTTGCCAAAGATCTCATCGGCGAAGGATTTAATTTTGGACTTGGGTATTTCAAGATTCAACCATGGATGTGGAACTTGCCATAGACCTTGTTCTCGGAGCTTTAACTCGGCAATGTGTACTCTATCAAGGAATTCCTCATATGAGAATTCCTTTATTTCGAGACTTCCCGGTATGTAATTCAATTCCGACAACAAACCCTTCACAATCTGCATGTATGAAAAATAGAAAAAGAAAATCTTAATCAGTGAGAATGGCAGAAATTAGCGATACTTGAATTTATTATTTGTTAAGGGTGATGATAAAATTTGAACCTCGTCAGTGCTATTTCTGTCTTGCTCGTTGAAATATTTTACAGCCTCAATAAAGAAAACAGTATCTGCATTTGAACCCGGGGCTTTCATTGGGTTTACCCTGACTTGACCTTCGACATAGTCGAACGAATCTTCCTCGGAAGTCAAAGATATCAAGTATTCCTGGTCCTCAGTAAAGGTTGAAAAGCTTGTATAATTTACTCTAACTCGTTGCACCTAGAATGCGTCAGTTACATGTGAATTATTGTCTTTCCATATCAAATAAATAGAAAGGGTTTATTTAAATTAAAGAAATTTATTAGGAACCCTCCGAGGGTCAGTTCTCGGAGTTTCTTTGAATCCGTTTTTGCCATTGCCTATTTTTTATACCTTTTTTTTCCTTCTTTATTTATTTATTATTTTTTGCCTCTAAAAAAAATTAAAGAAATTTATTAGTTTACATGTTTGTATACCTTTTGTGGGGCTGGTGCAAGAACAATTCTAGCTCGGGTAATAATGCCGAACTGCCCAAGCCCTCCGAGAACACCATAGAAAAGATCCTTATTCTTCCTCACCGAACAATTGAGCCTCTCCCCTTTTCCTGCATTAATGGAAAGGTCAATTATGTTAGCGTATCCTAAATGATTCAAACTGTCCATCCCCCTCGGCCTATATTTTGCGATGTACCTGTTATCACTTCGAGCTCGTAGACATTATTAATCTGTGGTCCGTATCGGAATGTTTGACCGCTAACTCCAGCATTGGACAGGGTACCTCCGACGGTGAGATAGAGGTAATCCGTCCACGACCTTGGTGACAAACCATACTTAAGGGTCTCATTTAGAATGTTAATCCAGGCCTGGCCGCCATACACATCCACATAGGGTCTAGAGGTGTTGGGGTTGATTTGCAGCAATGGGTTTGGGAGTGTTGGGATACCTGGATCAACTTGGGCATTGGTAAACACGGATTTGAGAGAAAAATCAACCTCTATTACTCACAAGAATAGATTACACGAGTATTTACAAAACTCATAAAAAAACTCTCAAACTCTCACAATCACTCTTGTCTTGGTGATTTTCAGGATGATATCCAACTGAGGTATCCACCTCTATTTATAGAGGGCTTTGGGACTCTTCCACCGGTGTGAACAAGGAAGCTTCCTTCTTCAACAATGGTGGGCTGGACGGTGGGCTGCTTCAACAATGGTGGCTGGTTGGTGGGCTGCTTCAACAATGGTGGGCTGGATGGCTGGACTTCTTCAATTCTCCCCCTCCAGCCATATCTGAAAACATCCCAGTTATGTCTCTGCATAACTCTAGCTTCTCTCGAGTCACCACCTTCGTCAACATGTCCGCAGGATTCTCCTTCGTATGGATCTTCACTAGTCTCAACAGTTGTCGATCTATTACCTCGCGTATCCAATGATAGCGAATATCAATATGTTTTGTACGAGAATGGTACATGGAGTTCTTGCTCAAATCTAGAGCACTCTGACTGTCACAATGTACCTTGTACTCCTTTTGCTTGATTCCAAATTCTTGGAGATAACGCTTTAACCACAACATCTCTTTTCCTGCTTCTGCGGCAGCAATGTATTCTGCTTCGGTTGTGGATAAAGCAACACACTTCTGTAGTCTTGACTGCCATGAAACAGCTCCCCCTGCAAAAGTGTAAATGAACCCTGAAGTAGATTTCCTACTATCAAGATCTCCGGCCATATCTGCATCAGTATAGCCTTCCAAGATTGGATCAGCTTCCCCGTAACAAAGACATATCTTCGTTGTACCCTTAAGGTACCTGAGAATCCATTTTACCGCCTCCCAATGCTCTTTCCCGGGGTTGGAGAGAAAACGACTCACCGTTCCCACTGCGTGAGCAATATCGGGCCTCGTACACACCATAGCATACATCAAACTTCCAACTGCTGAAGAATATGGTACTGACGACATCTCCCCAATCTTTTCCTTGGATGAGGGACAGGAACTCTTGCTCAGCTTGAAATGGTTGGCTAATGGAATGCTAACTGGTTTGGCATTGTTCATATTGAATCGTGCAAGCACTCGTTCAATATACTTCTCCTGAGATAGCCATAACCTCCGGTTCTTCCTGTCTCGGGTGATCTGCATTCCTAATATTTGTTGAGTCGCTCCTAAGTCTTTCATGTCAAAAGACTTAGAAAGTTCCTTCTTCAGCTGGTTGATCTTCGTTGCGTCTTTCCCCACGATTAGAATATCGTCTACATATAGTAGAAGAGCAACGAAATTTCCATCAGAAAACTTCTGAATGTAGACACACTCGTCTGCTGCAGTTTTCTTGTACCCTTGACTCACCATGCAAGAGTCGAACTTCTTGTACCACTGCCTAGGTGCCTGCTTCAGACCGTACAAGCTTTTCTTCTATTTGCAAACGAGGTTATCACCTGAAACCTCAAAACCTTCTGGCTGCTCCATGTAGATTTCTTCTTCTAAATCTCCATAAAGAAAAGCTGTCTTCACATCCATTTGTTCAAGCTCCAAGTTCATACTTGCGACCAATCCAAGTATGACTCTAATTGAAGTCATTTTGACTACTGGTGAAAATATCTCGTCAAAGTCAATCCCCTTCTTCTGTTGGAATCCTTTGACTACAAGCCGTGCTTTGTATTTCACCACTTTTCCACTGTTATCCTTTTTCAGCTTGAACACCCATTTGTTTTTCAGTGCCTTCTTCCCTCGTGGAAGTTCTACGATCTCATAAGTCTGATTTTTCTGCAGGGATTCCATCTCGTCCTGCATTGCGAGCAACCACTTTTCTTTGTCCTTATGAGATAATGCTTCATGGAAACCCTCTGGTTCTCCATCTTCAGTAAGTAGAAGGTACTCAGATTCTGGATATCTTCTTGATGGAATCTAACCTCGTTCAGATCTACGAACTTCTGGAACAATCTGAGGAGAACTACCATCATCTTGGCCTTGTGATGGTTCTGGAACGTCTGGCAGCTGGGGTTGTGGCTCCCCCTGCTCAGCACCGTCATCTTCCTCATTGTCTTCTACTTCTGGCATTTCTTCTGGCACTGTATCATCATTTCTCACGAATGATTCCGATGTTGCCTCTGGCACCTGAGGAGCAACGTTCAACTTCCGAGATATTGTGGGCTTTTCAATATCTTCTATTGTCTGGTTTTCATGGAACACCACGTCCCTACTTCTGATCACCTTTTTCTCCTTTGGATCCCATAATCTGTTTCCAAACTCTTCATCTCCATAGCCTATGAATATGCATGGAGTGGTCCTTGCATCCAGCTTCTGCCTGAGCTCTTTGGATACATGTGCGTACGCTAAACACCCAAATACTCTCAAGTGGGAGTATGATGGATCCTTTCCAGACCAAATTTTCTCCGGAACTTCAAAATCTAATGGTACTGATGGAGATCGGTTGATCAAGTAACAGACGGCTTTGACTGCTTCTCCCCAGAATGGCTTTGGCAGCTTAGCCATACTGAGCATGCTCCGAACACGTTCCATGATTGTTTGGTTCATTCTTTCAGCTATACCGTTGTGTTGAGGGGTGCGTGGGACCGTCTTCTCATATCGGATGCCATATGATCTGCAATAGGCATCAAACTGCCTGGAAGAGTATTCACCTCCATTGTCGGATCGAAGACGCTTCAACTTCTTTCCTGTCTCACGTTCTACCATGACATGGAACAGTTTGAAGTAATCAAATACCTGGTCCTTCGTCCGCAAAAAATACACCCACACCTTTCGAGAAGCATCATCGATGAACGTCAGAAAGTATCGGTTGCCGCCGAGTGATTCAACCTCCAAGGGACCGCAAACATCAGAGTGTACCAGACTGAGCAACTCTGATCTACTCGTTGAAGAGGAATTAAACGAGACTCTATGCTGCTTACCAAACAAACAATGATTGCAAGGATCTAGTGCAGCGTCCTTGTCTACATTGATAAGCTTCTTCTTTATTAGGGTAGACAGCCCTTTCTCACTCATGTGACCGAGTCTCTGGTGCCATAAATTTTGTGAAGCCTCTTTTTCTGCAACGTTGAGGCTGTCTGTACAAATCTTCATATGAGTCTTGTATAGCGTGCCACAAATATGTCCTCGAGCGACTGTCATAGCGCCTATTGACAATTTCCATATGCCTCTACTGAAATGACTATCATAGCCCTCTTTGTCGAGAGCTATACCAGAAAGTAGATTCAGCCGAAGATCTGGCACATGGCGGACATCCTTCAGAGTAATTGTGCTTCCAGAACTTGTCTTTATCTGGACATCACCAATTCCAACAATCCCAGCGGAACTGGAATTTCCCATTTTCACAGCTCCAAAGTCACCGGCTTTGTATGTTGTGAAGTATTCCTTGTATGGAGTCACGTGGTAGGACGCTGCAGTATCTACCACCCATTCCGTGTCTTCTCGTGAGACGTGAAGGCATGTCTCATCTTGGATTGAACAATAAGCTACATCACCAGAGATAGTAACTAATGTTTCTCCACCCTTGTTCTTCGGCTGTGAACTGCTTTGGCCTTGTTCCTCTTTCCATTTGTAGCAGTTCTTCTTCATATGCCTCTCTATTCCACAATGATGACACTTATATGTTGGTTTTCTGCCATCAGTGGACCTGCCCCTGCTCTTGCTTTTGCCTCTCCATTTGCTTTTGCTACTCTTTTGTTGCCTCCCCCTGTTCTCTGTGACAAGGGCATGGGTCTGATCTGTGCCCATGTCCTTTCTCCCTGCTTCTTCACTGAAGAGGGCATCTTTGACCATTGACATGGTAAGTTTGCCATTAGGGGCTGAGTTGCTGAGTGATACGACCAGCGTTTCCCGACTATCGGGAAGGGAACTGAGTAGCAGCAACGACTGAACTTCATCGCCAAGCGGCATCTCTACAGACGACAACTGGTTGACCAAGCTCTGGAACTCACTAGTATGCTCGGCAACTGAAGTTCCACTTTTAAGCTTCATGTTGACTAAACGCCTCATCAACAAAGCTTTATTCCGAGCGGTCTTGGCTTGGTACATGTCCTTCAGCTTCTTCCAGAGGGCATATGCGTTTGTCTCTTATGCAACATGGTGGAAGACACTATGATCAATCAATTGACGGATCTGACCAATAGTTTTTCGGTTTGATTTCTTCCACTCTAACTCTTTGGCGGGATCAGGATTTGTACCTTTCATTTCGATGGGATCAAACAAATCCTTACAGCTGAGGAAATCTTCCATCCGAGGTTTCCACAGCGTGTAGTTGGTGGCAGTAAGCATAATCATGGCTCCGGAAGATGATGTTGACTCTTCTGTGGACATTGTCACCTTACAAATATCTTTTCAACACTATCGAGGTTGAATCTTGAAAAATGGAGCCCGCCGTAGCGTCCGGAATGGTCGAAAAAGGTGGAATAGACACTACAGGGCCAAAATTCCACTATTTGGGCAAAACTGTAGTTTTGAAAAAACTTGAGGGGTCAATTTGCAATTTTCCGGATTACGAATCCTTTGAGGGCTTGTGCCTGGCCGCGGAGGGAGTGGGCTCTGCCCCTCGCCGCCACCGTGAGTGGCACCGAGCTCGCCAAATAGACGATGCGAACGATGCAGGCAATGTCGGCGACAGAGGATGGGAAGAGGACGGCCAATGGAGGATCGTAATGGGTGATGTTGCCGAAGTCAATCGTGGCGTCGGTTAAGTTGGCTTGATCAGTTTGGATCTCCACGCCTGTGCACTCTCTCTTTATTTGGTCAAGGACTTCGCTGCTTGATTTTGCGCCACTAGTACAAGAAGTCGGAGCAGGGGCAGGGGCGAGAGAAGACCGAACCTTATTGAGGAATATTGTTAATGTTAAAAGTAAGGCTAATTGGAGAAAGAGAATAAATCTGGTTTTTGAAGAAGTCCAGCCATCCAGCCCACCATTGTTGAAGCAGCCCACCAACCAGCCACCATTGTTGAAGCAGCCCACCGTCCAGCCCACCATTGTTGAAGAAGGAAGCTTCCTTGTTCACACCGGTGGAAGAGTCCCAAAGCCCTCTATAAATAGAGGTGGATACCTCAGTTGGGTATCATCCTGAAAATCACCAAGACAAGAGTGATTGTGTGAGAGTTTGAGAGTTTTTTATGAGTTTTGTAAATACTCATGTAATCTATTCTTGTGAGTAATAGAGGTTGTTTTTCTCTCAAATCTGTGTTTACCAACGCCCAAGTTGATCCAGGTATCCCAACAAGTGGTATCAGAGCCTGGTTAGTGGCGTTGATTGAGTTTTTAGGTGACCGGCCGAATTTGGGTTTTCTGATTTTTACTCAAAATCCAATTCTGAGTGCACCATTGGATTCGTCTCGTCGAACTGAGTCCAACGCACCAAACGGCGACTTAATCGGAGTTCAAACAAGCCCAGAAATCTCGGTCAAAGTTTGGTCAACTTTGCCGGAGAAGACAACCATCACCGGAGATTTGCCGTAGAAGACGACACTGTTCACCGGAGTTCGGCCGGAGAAGACTGTCGGAAATACTGTTTACAGCCGGAATTTGCAGTATTTCTGAAAATTGCAAATTGACCCCTCAAGTTTTTCCAAAACTACAGTTTTGCCCCAATAGTGGAATTTTGGCCCTGTAGTGTCTATTCCACCTTTTTCGACCGTTCCGGACGCAACGGTGGGCTCCATTTTTCAAGATTCAACCTCGATAGTGTTGAAAAGATATTTGTAAGGTGATAATGTCCACAGAAGAGTCAACATCATCTTCCGGAGCCATGATTATGCTTACTGCCACCAACTACACGCTGTGGAAACCTCGGATGGAAGATTTCCTCAACTATAAGGATTTGTTTGATCCCATCGAAATGAAAGGTACAAATCCTGATCCCGCCAAAGAGTTAGAGTGGAAGAAATCAAACCAAAAAACTATTGGTCAGATCCGTCAATGGATTGATCATAGTGTCTTCCACCATGTTGCACAAGAGACAAAAGCATATGCTCTCTGGAAGAAGTTGGAGGACATGTACCAAGCCAAGACCGCTCGGAATAAAGCTTTGTTGATGAGGCGTTTAGTCAACATGAAGCTTAAAAATGGAACTTCAGTTGCCGAGCATACCAGTGAGTTCCAGAGCTTGGTCAACCAGTTGTCATCTGTAGAGATGCCGCTTGGCGATGAAGTTCAGTCGTTGCTACTACTCAGTTCCCTTCCCGATAGTTGGGAAACGCTGGTCGTATCATTCAGCAACTCAGCCCCGAATGGCAAACTTACCATGTCAATGGTCAAAGATGCCCTTTTCAGTGAAGAAGCAAGGAGAAAGGACATGGGCATAGATCAGACCCATGCCCTTGTCACAGAGAACAGGGGGAGGCAACAAAAGAGTAGCAAAAGCAAATGGAGAGGCAGAAGCAAGAGCAGGGGCAGGTCCACTGATGGCAGAAAACCAACATATAAGTGCCATCATTGTGGAATAGAGGGGCATATGAAGAAGAACTGCTACAAATGGAAAGAGGAACAAGGCCAAAGCAGTTCACAGCCGAAGAACAAGGGTGGAGAAACATTAGTTACTATCTCTGGTGATGTAGCTTATTGTTCAATCCAAGATGAGACATGCCTTCACGTCTCACGAGAAGACACGGAATGGGTGGTAGATACTGCAGCGTCCTACCACGTGACTCCATACAAGGAATACTTCACAACATACAAAGCCGGTGACTTTGGAGCTGTGAAAATGGGAAATGCCAGTTCCGCTGGGATTGTCGGAATTGGTGATGTCCAGATAAAGACAAGTTCTGGAAGCACAATTACTCTGAAGGATGTCCGCCATGTGCCAGATCTTCGGCTGAATCTACTTTCTGGTATAGCTCTCGACAAAGAGGGCTATGATAGTCATTTCAGTAGAGGCACGTGGAAATTGTCAAGAGGCGCTATGTGTTAGTCCCAATACGAGCACTGAGAGGGGGGGGGGTGAATCAGTGCTCCTTCAAATTCTTTCCTTTTTGCGCTCTTCAATCTGATTCGATGGTTATTGCAAGAGTAACACAAGCAAACCAACCAAGCAATCGCAAACACAAGATATACGTGGTTCAGCTACACAATGCGTGCAACTTACGTCCACGGCTGATTCGGGTTCACTACCCTCACCAACGAATTCACTATAACTGTATTGGCTCTTCACTAGAGCGATACAACGGTCTCACTGACCAATAAAAATGTTGTCGTCCCTTCACTAGGTTGACAAACTTACAGTGCTTCAACAATAATAAATTTAGAATGAAAAAGGCAACTCACGAAACCAAGCGCTTTGTCGACGTACGAAGAGCGCAAAGTAGTCGAAGTAGCTTCGGAACACGTACCAAGGCTGCCACCTTCTCCAGCCACGAAAATGGTACCACGGGTCACCGGAAATATATTTTGGGAACTCTACACACAATTCTCACAAGTGTTTCCCAAACTCACATAAACTCGACCCTTTGAAACCCCAAAAGTGCTCAAGAACAACCAAGGCACTCAACCACCACCTTAGGAGAATTTCTCTCAATTCTCTCACTCAAATGCTCTCTCCAAGCTTATGGAAGGTGTGATTTTCGTCCAAGGGAGAGGCCCTCCTTATATAGCCCTCCAAAGGCTCCAAGACATGGCATAGTGGTGGAATTAATTACTCCTCCAAACATGTTCCATGTTTTAGGGGTGGGAGACTAATTATGGTGTCTCCACTAGCCAAAAACATGGCATAAATTCCTCCACCAAATATGCTCCATGTTTTGGGGGGTGGGAGACTCATTATGGTGTCTCCACTAGTCAAAAGAAGCCTCCAAACATGGATGTCCTTGAATGCCAAACAACATTCCTCAAATTAGGGGATTTTGTCACCAATGGTGGACCAAATGGTAGCATGGCTGCTGCCCACGAATTTTGACTTGGTCCAAGTGTATTTGGACTCCTCCAAGTGTCATTGGGCTTGTTTAGTTGCTGCCCATATGTGCCAAACTCATTAGTTGGCCCAAATTCGTCACCTTGCACAATTAAGCCCAAAATGGCTCCCCAAAGGCCCACCACGAATTTCTCTTGACCCATTACCATTCCTTGAGCTCATTGCAACCCATTTAGCCCAACTTTACCTCAATGCAGCCCAACAACTCCAAACAAGCTCCTTTTAAGCTCAACACGGTGTATATGCTCCAATAAGGCCAAACCGGGCTCAAACCGGGCTCAATTATGACGCTTGACCAAAACCGATTTCCATTGTGCCGTTTGTGTACATACCACTTTATTATGGTATATTATAGCTGCTGGTGTCTTCCCATGGTCATCGGATCATCCGAAGTGCCTCAAATCAATAACCGCTCCAAATTAGGTCAAACCGGGCTCAATTATGGCGCTTTTCGGTACTTCACTCCCTCGCTGTGTCTTCTTCATTTCCACATAATTCTGATGTCCCAAAGTCATGCAAAGTCGATATACAAGGTGTACCAATGATATGCACACTAATTTAGGCTTGCCAACAATGACAACACCTCATTATTCCAATGGGAACAACACTATGACAGTCGCTCGAGGACATATTTGTGGCACTCTATACAAGACTTATGTGAAGATTTGTACAGACAGCCTCAACGTTGCAGAAAAAGAGGCTTCACAAAATTTATGGCACCAGAGACTCGGCCACATGAGTGAGAAAGGGCTGTCTACCCTAATAAAGAAGGAGCTTATCAATGTAGGCAAGGACGCTGCACTAGATCCTTGCAATCATTGTTTGTTTGGTAAGCAGCATAGAGTCTCGTTTAATTCCTCTTCAACGAGAAGATCAGAGTTGCTCAGTCTGGTACACTCTGATGTTTGCGGTCCCTTGGAGGTTGAATCACCCGGCGGCAACCGATACTTTCTGACGTTCATCGATGATGCTTCTCGAAAGTTGTGGGTGTATTTTTTGCGGACGAAGGACCAGGTATTTGATTACTTCAAACTGTTCCATGTCATGGTAGAACGTGAGACAGGAAAGAAGTTGAAGCGTCTTCGATCCGACAATGGAGGTGAATACTCTTCCAGGCAGTTCGATGCCTATTGCAGATCATATGGCATCCGACATGAGAAGACGGATCCACGCACCCCTCAACACAACGGTATAGCTGAAAGAATGAACCGAACAATCATGGAACGTGTTCGGAGCATGCTCAGTATGGCTAAGCTGCCAAAGCCATTCTGGGGAGAAGCAGTCAGAGCCGCCTGTTACTTGATCAACCGATCTCCATCAGTACCATTAGATTTTGAAGTTTCGGAGAAAATTTGGTCTGGAAAGGATCCATCATACTCCCACTTGAGAGTATTTGGGTGTTTAGCGTACGCACATGTATCCAAAGAGCTCAGGCAGAAGCTGGATGCAAGGACCACTCCATGCATATTCATAGGCTATGGAGATGAAGAGTTTGGATACAGATTATGGGATCCAAAGGAGAAAAAGGTGATCAGAAGTAGGGACGTGGTGTTCCATGAAAACCAGACAATAGAAGATATTGAAAAGCCCACAATATCTCGGAAGTTGAACGTTGCTCCTCAGGTGCCAGAGGCAACATCGGAATCATTCGTGAGAAATGATGATACAGTGCCAGAAGAAATGCCAGAAGTAGAAGACAATGAGGAAGATGACGGTGCTGAGCAGGGGGAGCCACAACCCCAGCTGCCAGACGTTCCAGAACCATCACAAGGCCAAGATGATGGTGGTTCTCCTCAGATTGTTCCAGAAGTTTGTAGATCTGAACGAGGTCAGATTTCATCAAGAAGATATCCAGAATCTGAGTACCTTCTACTTACTGAAGATGGAGAACCAGAGAGTTTCCATGAAGCATTATCTCATAAGGACAAAGAAAAGTGGTTGCTCGCAATGCAGGACGAGATGGAATCCCTGCAGAAAAATCAGACTTATGAGATCGTAGAACTTCCACGAGGGAAGAAGGCACTGAAAAACAAATGGGTGTTCAAGCTGAAAAAGGATAACAGTGGAAAAGTGGTGAAATACAAAGCACGGCTTGTAGTCAAAGGATTCCAACAGAAGAAGGGGATTGACTTTGATGAGATATTTTCACCAGTGGTCAAAATGACTTCAATTAGAGTCATACTTGGATTGGTCGCAAGTATGAACTTGGAGCTTGAACAGATGGATGTGAAGACAGCTTTTCTCCATGGAGATTTAGAAGAAGAAATCTACATGGAGCAGCCAGAAGGTTTTGAGGTTTCAGGGGATAACCTCGTTTGCAAGCTGAAGAAAAGCTTGTACGGTCTGAAGCAGGCACCTAGGCAGTGGTACAAGAAGTTCGACTCTTGCATGGTGAGTCAAGGGTACAAGAAAACTACAGCAGACGAGTGTGTCTACATTTAGAAGTTTTCTGATGGAAATTTCGTTGCTCTTCTACTATATGTAGACGATATTCTAATCGTGGGGAAAGACGCAACGAAGATCAACCAGCTGAAGAAGGAACTCTCTAAGTCTTTTGACATGAAAGACTTAGGAGCGACTCAACAAATATTGGGAATGCAGATCACCCGAGACAGGAAGAACCGGAGGTTATGGCTATCTCAGGAGAAGTATATTGAACGAGTGCTTGCACGATTCAATATGAACAATGCCAAACCAGTTAGCATTCCATTAGCCAACCATTTCAAGCTGAGCAAGAGTTCCTGTCCCTCATCCAAGGAAGAGATTGGGGAGATGTCGTCAGTACCATATTCTTCAGCAGTTGGAAGTTTGATGTATGCTATGGTGTGTACGAGGCCCGATATTGCTCATGCAGTGGGAACGGTGAGTCGTTTTCTCTCCAATCCCGGGAAAGAGCATTGGGAGGCGGTAAAATGGATTCTCAGGTACCTTAAGGGTACAACGAAGATATGTCTTTGTTACGGGGAAGCTGATCCAATCTTGGAAGGCTATACTGATGCAGATATGGCCGGAGATCTTGATAGTAGGAAATCTACTTCAGGGTTCATTTACACTTTTGCAGGGGGAGCTGTTTCATGGCAGTCAAGACTACAGAAGTGTGTTGCTTTATCCACAACCGAAGCAGAATACATTGCTGCCGCAGAAGCTGGAAAAGAAATGTTGTGGTTAAAGCGTTATCTCCAAGAATTTGGAATCAAGCAAAAGGAGTACAAGGTACATTGTGATAGCCAGAGTGCTCTAGATTTGAGCAAGAACTCCATGTACCATTCCCGTACAAAACATATTGATATTCGCTATCATTGGATACGCGAGGTAATAGATCGACAACTGTTGAGACTAGTGAAGATCCATACGAAGGAGAATCCTGCGGACATGTTGACGAAGGTGGTGACTCGAGAGAAGCTAGAGTTATGCAGAGACATAACTGGGATGTTTTCAGATATGGCTGGAGGGGGAGAATTGAAGAAGTCCAGCCATCCAGCGCACCATTGTTGAAGCAGCCCACCAACCAGCCACCATTGTTGAAGCAGCCCACCAACTAGCCACCATTGTTGAAGCAGCCCACCGTCCAGCCCACCATTGTTGAAGAAGGAAGCTTCCTTGTTCACACCGGTGGAAGAGTCCCAAAGCCCTCTATAAATAGAGGTGGATACCTCAGTTGGGTATCATCCTGAAAATCACCAAGACAAGAGTGATTGTGTGAGAGTTTGAGAGTTTTTTATGAGTTTTGTAAATACTCATGTAATCTATTCTTGTGAGTAATAGAGGTTGTTTTTCTCTCAAATCTGTGTTTACCAACGCCCAAGTTGATCCAGGTATCCCAACAGTTTTCGCCATTTCTGAAGGAAGTGTTTGGGTAGCAGAAGGAAATGAGAGAGAGAGAGAGAGAGAGAGAGAGAGAGAGAGAGAGAGAGAGAGAGAGAGAGAGAGAGAGAGAGAGAGAGAGGTGTGGGATTGATGAAGGAGATGAATGGGTACATATAGGAGTGATTTGTAAACATGCACACGTGCATGTGCTTGTGTGCACGTGGGAGAGCTTGGCTCATTTTTGAACCATTCCTTTTCTTGAGCTTTGAATTTTAATCCATATTGAAATTGGTTCATTTTCTGGCTCATCCCTGTTGGGGGTTGAAATTAATAGCAATGGAATTATTATTTTTATTCGACTTTATCTTTTCTCTAGAAAGAGGGTAGGAAGAATCAACATTTCGAAGCCTTTTTTCTTTCCATAAAAATTTGATTGTTCGTATCTACAAATGATGCGATTAATTCTCATACTGAACTGGAGAAACTTCTCACCCTAGTGCACGAGTATGGACAAAGAGACTAAAATTTGAAGCCCGAACCTTTATCAGTCAACTAGCTTTTGAGGGGGGCTACATTCTAAAACTATTACCTAGCACAAATTGACAGTCTACAGTAGCTTTAGGTTGTTATTAAAATAAGGTTAGTTCGACTGGTTCTCCCGACACCTTGATTCTTCCAAAGTTAGATCACCCTAATTTAACCTACGGAGACGACACCGCAAGCTAAGCACCCTCGCTGAGGGTGTAGCTTGAGGAAAACCTCGTACAGCAAGGCATCCAAGAAAGCCACCGCTTTAACATTTCTTGAATCTAAACTTAATACAAAACTTTTGATTTAATGTTAACTTTAAAACAAGTATTTTTTTTTTACCATGTAAATAATTCGCTATGTTTTATGTTATGAATATTATATAACTTTTTTATAAAGGGTAGTAATGGAAAACTTTAACCTTACTTGAATCTAATTGTTTAGAAAAAAAATAATAATATCGCATTCGAGGGAATTTGACTAAAAATTCCAAACGAAAAATTATCATATTACGGGCATCAAATTCCTAGGCATCATATTCCAAAAAAATGTGGTGCCTGGTGAGGATGTGAGATTTCGCGAATCAAATGGACACAAAGGCTATAGCCCAGGGGTTAGGTAAAGTGGAATTTACATAGCATTTGCACTCATGTAACCACAGCAATATTGTTTTCCTTTTTCAATTAATCAACCCAGAGAAACAATAGTACAAGGGAAGAAACATTTGAAAGGAAAGACATTCATCCTAAAAATAAATGTTCCTACTTTCCTAAAGATTCTCAAGTGTTTGTTTCCTTTTCACCGTAAATAAGACATAATAGGCATAGGTTTTAAGTCCAATTATAATTATTTATCCACACCCCTGCAATTTTTTATTTCTTTATTTTATTTTTGTAGGTAGAAAAAAAAAGGCATCAATAAAAACAAGCGTTCACTGTTTGGGACAGGTATGGATTTTGTGAAAATTATATTTTAGGCTTTGATGGATAATATGAACTTTGGAAAGTTACTCATATACGCCCTGGAAATATTCTCTACGATAATAAACAGTCCTTTCTTTGTAAATAAACAAAACATTGAGACTTTAGAATCAAAATGTAAAGGGGTGATCTCTAGGAAATCTGAGTTAATTAGTGAATGGAAGAAAAAAATCATGTTGATAGATTGTCAAATTGTAGTATTATCGAAAAATTTTCGTGCTCATTATACCGAAATTCCACTTTTACCCTTGCTCTGTACAGTTTCTTGCTCTACTTTTAAAATTATTCATACAAGTTATTGAAAAATAAAATAGTAGGAACAAAGTAGGAAACTATAGTTTATTTAGATGTTTCAGTCTATTGGTTATCAAACGGATTATAATTATTTAAATTTAGACTTTAAGATTCGATCTACAATATTTAGATTTATTTTTAATATTTAAATCTGAACACTTAATTTTATCAAATACCACCTTAGGCAATTATTGGGTCTTAATGAACCAATCCAGATCCTTATGTCCTTTCCGAACAGTTTGTTCAAGAGCAGGCACACTATAAGGATAAAGGCAGATGGGCAATCGTACTGGGGAGCGTATAATGGTAAATAAAAAGAAATTTATTGTGATCGCTGGACTGTAAGTTCTAGTTTGGTTTTGTTTGTGTATTTCTTGTTTTAATTTCCAAATTCTGGAAATTAATGACAGAAAATACATTTAGGTTTGTATTTTGATTTCATAAATTCTAAGAATGTTTCAAGAAATTTTGGAAACCCCTTAACAAATTTGAGAGTGTGAACAATATTTTGGAGACAATATTTACCTCCTTCTTCCGAATGAGTTCATCTATAATGATCAACCGTCTAATTTTGAAGTATTTAATTCAATTAAATACTCAGGTCTTGGGGACGAGATTTAATTTAATTTGAAGTGTTTGTTAAACGTAACTCCCCGCACATGTGGATTTAATCATCAACCGTAACTCCTTCCTCAAATACTTTACGGTGGATTGAAAAACTAATGTTAAAAAAAAATACACATATTCAATCCTTTCCTTCCCTTTTTGTTTTAATATTCCATTTCTTTCCCCTCTCAAATTCGTGCCTTTTTTCTTCTTTTCTTTTTTTACGTGAAAGATCGAGGGAGAGAGAAAAACTGTCAGAAAGAGTTTAATTTAATTATAGAAGCGAATGTATCCAAATCTCTCTTGTGAATGTGTCTTTGGGGAAAGCCTAGACTTTCCTTGTACTTTTATTCACACCATTTTAGCACGCATGAAACATTCTAATAAGTGGCATATATATATATATGTATATAATCGGAGCATCTATTTAATTCGTACATTTAAATCATTAAAGCCAGATTATAACTCTAGAATAAATACCTCAATTTGACACATTGGGCACATAAATAGATATTCGAAGGAATAACTAGTCATTATTTTAATTTATGACTTTTCCATTATGCATCTGCACTAACCCATTGAGTCGGAGTCATCTAGTTATCAAAATAATTGAATATCCATATAAATGCAGTTAATGTCTAATTCTCGTGCAAACCAATATTAGCTATCCCAATTTCAAATTAAAAAATAAATATTTTCGTATCATCAAGATGAAGCTTTCAATTTCCAAATTTCCAATTTAAACCGTAGCCATAGAACTGTGTATTAATTTCATATCGAACATTTTATAGAATAGGACACTCGTGAATACATTTTAAATTATTTTACCAAGTGATAAGCCAATGCACGAGTTTCCTACACGTGCGCCAGTGACAATAAATTACAGTTGTTACCATCAAAGTAATGAATATATTAAATCGAAACTATCATATAGCGCACTCGTGATCCAACCAAATAAGCAATGTTTTCTTGTTAATTTCTTTCCTTATTACTGTTGGAATGCAATCAGTTTCAATACAACATGAAAAACATAAAATTGCATTATCACCAAATGGATAATTTTAGTTGTTGTGTTACATAAACAGGATTCTAAACACATAATATAAGAACTAATACTAAAGATAATCACGAGGTTCCGAATAGCTCCACTCTTACTTTCCGCTAGTATCTAACTCCCCCAGAACAAAAACAAAAAAGAAAAAAAAAACCCAAAATAAAACAGTTTAGGACCAAATCATGATCATGTAAGCAGAATAATATTATGTTTACGTTTTATAAATTTGCAACGCACTATTTGCAAAAAGAACTTTGATTTCCACAATATTGTTTATACAAAATTATGTTATAGGAATAATATGAAATGCATACAACATCCATATTGCATATTACAAATTGGCTAATACACAATATAGGTCCTACTGGTTCTCATCTTCGAGATGAAGCATAAATACTTTTGTTGTCTAAAAAATTAAAAATGTAACTGAATCTATTTAATACTCCCCGTGTCACCCCGTTTTTCGTTTCTGTTTTTGTTTTTTTGTTTTCTTCTTTTTTTTTTCCCTATTTTTTGCTTTTTTCCTTTCGAATTTTATTTGCTTTGTCAAGCGAGGTACTCCAGACCTAATTAAAGGCTATTGATAAATCCAGAGGCGGAGCCACCTCATAGCTATGGTGGGTCAATGGCCATCTTATAGCTCTGGTGAGCGGTTGCCCACCTTTGCTTTGAGGTTTTTTCTCCTTTTAAACAATCCTATTGAAACTTAAAGTAATTCATGTGTGATTTTTATTTTTATAAGGATTGCCACATTTTCGTTATCATAGCTTTCTAATTAAGCTTAATAATTATAATTAGAAATCACATTGATTAATGAAAATACTTTCTCTACTATATTCTTCATGCTTCTTAACATTTAACCGTGTTTGTGCAATAAAATGAACTGGAATAAAAATCAAAAAGGAAAAAAGGTTATCATTGGAATGTCTCATTCCATTTTGTATCTATCATAGCTCAAATAGGATTAAAACGAATACTATGCACACACCTGAATCACTGAAAACTCACGAACCGTGAGATAATGTTGAAATGCCATTGGTTTTGCACGAGGCTACAACTTGTTTGCCCCTTTCACACAATTTATAAGTTTTTGGTGATTTATGTCATAAAGCATAGAATTCGCCTAGAATATTTCGGATGTGAATGGCAATCCAAAAATTCATACATTTAAGATCCATTTTGTTCTATACCCAATTCCAATCAAATAAAATTTGTCTTGGTGTATTAGCCAGATATTTTCATATGATATCTAAAAAAAAAAAAAAAAACATTCTCCTGCATATTTTCGTAAAGATGTTTGTGTACTAAAAAATTTAAAATAGAAATTTCCTAGCCTTGCCCTAGCATCCTCATGGCTTGGCGGGCTGACCCGTGACCCAGCGATCTGGATATCAACCCAGATGAAACACAGTCCTTATAAAAAGAATCAATAATTTTCCAAAATGCACTTGATGTATTTTGAACTCATACTTTCATAAAAATCCAATATCCCTAAGCAAAGAAACCAGTGGATTTTTATGAAAATTTGTTAAAACAATTTTACTTATAATCTAATGCTCAAATAATGAAAATGATAGTTATTTTAAATATATGTTATAAATGAACAAAATTATAAATGAATAATCTTTAATTAAAATAATGGTTACTAGATAATAGATTTATATATATATATATATATATACACATATATATATATATACATTATAGAATAAGTATAATGACATACCTTAAATAAAGGTGAGTAGTATTTTGTTACCCTTATCTTAGAAAAGATAAATCAAGTTTGAGAAAATTCTTCTTGTGTCATATTTTTAATGATTAAAATAATCCTATCATTGAAATATATCTATAATTTCATAGTATTTTGACAATATCTCTCATGTTACATTAGAATTTTATTTTAAGTAAATTTTGTTTTTCAATTTGATTGTATCAAATTCGATTAATCAGATATAATTAAAACATATTATGATAAAATAATTTATATTGCAAACAATTTGAATAAAAGAGGGGGGGGGGGGGGGGAGGTTTGCTATTTATCAAGTGGTAAATCTATTATTATCGCTCAAGAGGCTCCCCTCGTTCAAACACACTAGATCTGAAGACAAGAGGATCAAGGATCACAAAAGATAAAGAGCTTTTAGTTAAATTGCATGATGATAATATGTTATATAACAAATATATAGCGGAGACACCAAAATAAGTGTAAAAAATAGTAGGGACCAATTTAGGAAAAATAGTAATTTGGAGGGACCGAAAGTCCATTTTAACTCCATTCCATTCTTGTGTAACAAATGTGCCCCAAAAAGAGCCACCTGATGCCTAATAAAAAATAAAATAAACGAAGCAAAACAAAACAAAAAATGAAAGAAAAGCAAAAACAAAACAAAACAATACGCACAACTCTATAAAACCCTATTCCTTTCGTTCAGCTATTCCACACCCTCTCTCTCTCTCACCCTCTTATATTTCCCCTGCTATACCCGAGGAATTATCAATGGGAGCACCAATCCCTTTCATGCTCTTCAAATTGTGCGTGGTTTTGATAATTTTGAGTTGTTTTAGCCCTAACGTTGTTCTTGCTCCGGCTCCCACCATATAATCACACTTCCGACCGCCAAACAGGTCCTTACCGAGATACAAAGAAGTGGTCATGTGCGTATTAACGCAAACAAGTTAGTGGAAGCCACCGTTGATGTTGGTATTATAACTCATTACAACCCTCCCTTGGCCATTCGTCAAAATCATTTGCTGCATACATTGCGTGTTGTTAGGATAGTCTACGCGGCGAGCATGGTACCGCTGACAGTGGCCACAAGGGGCGTAGCCCACTCCCTCCAAGGCCAAGCCCAGGCCTCCGGAGGCTTGGTCATCATGATGGACTCCCTCCCGCACCCGCTAATACAAGTTAACGATAAGGGTTCACGGCCTTATGTAGATGTGTATGGGGGTCAACTCTGGACTAATGTCCTCAATGAAACACCTAAGTATGGATTGTTGACCCAAGGCTCCGTGGATTTGATTTTGATGATGCCAAACTTGTAATACTAATATATTTCCATGAAGTTTATTTTTATTTTCAGGATATATTACAATGGAATATTGTGGAAGATTTGAATATCAAGATTTGTGGAAGATTTAATAGGATATTATTCTAAGTCTATTTCTCGAAATATTGGATAGATTTTTATGTTGCTCAAAATAAAATATTTTTATTCTCTTCAACGGCTTTGTTTTTCAAAATTCAAAAACTTTCTTTAAGTGTTTATTCCTGAAAAACAGATTTGGCAAGTTTTTAAAAGAATATTTTGTGGAATATAGTCTTAAGAGAATTTGAATTCGAATAACTTCCTTGATTCGTGAATTTGATTGAAATATTTTTGCACGGATTTTATCTTGGAAGATTTCATTCAAACGGCTATATACATTCTCTATAAAAGAGGCAGCAGCACTATTTTGAAATACAACTAGAACATACGCAAGAACTGTTTTTCATTCTACAAGTGTTCAAACACTCTTTTCACGTTCAAACGTCTACTCATTTGAAAAGAGGTTTCTGCAAGGTGCTGCATTTGAAATTCCTGCTGACTTTGATTTCTAAAAGGGCTGTAAGTTCTACTTATACTGCAGGAATTGCTGTGTGAAACGAATTTCTTAAATCTGATTTTTCACACTTGGTTTTTCAGAAACGTTTAAACTATTCTGTTTTCTGAAAAATCTATTTACAGTTGTTTGAAAAGTGCTTTTGAGGAACTTTGAATATTTGTTATCATTTGCTGAGGCTATCCAATACTGTTGAGAAGTGGACAGTAGTTCCATTTGTATTTGGGTAGGTTTAAACACAGCTTGACAAATCGGTCAAGGCTGGTGTTCTAGGAGGCTTGTTTACTCGCGTTCTTGCCTTACAATAAGAAAGGTTTTGAGGCTCGTTTGTCACCTTCTTGCCTTAGAA
The DNA here is from genome assembly GCA_034195605.1 of Santalum album. Taxonomy (NCBI): domain Eukaryota; kingdom Viridiplantae; phylum Streptophyta; class Magnoliopsida; order Santalales; family Santalaceae; genus Santalum; species Santalum album. Next base: position 29,034 of record JAXCHL010000100.1, read on the forward strand.
GAAGAAAGGTTGAACTTGTAACTGAACCCGTAAAAGGAACTTTGATATAGTGTGATCTCAGGGTAGCAGTGGGCTGTGCTTGACAGAGTAGACGTAGCTTCAAGTTGAAGTGAACAACTATAAATTATGTGTGTTCTTTACTTTCCTGCTTCGTTCAAACTGTTTGGTATTACTTGTTCAAACCCATTTGCTGTGATAGAATTGTTCAAACTGTTGTTCAAACTAATGTTCGACCCATTTGTTCAAACTAAATAACTGTTCGAAATATCCTGTTTATATTTAAATTGTTATTTTATTTTCCGCATCTAACCTTGGGTGATTGCAAGAGCTTGTTAACGGGGAATTTTCAAAAAGCATCCTATTCACCCCCCTATAGGCTGCTCAACAAGTGGTATCAGAGCTGAGTCTCTTTCAACAAGGACTTAACAATCCAAAGAGTAAAGATCTTATGGTAGCCATGAACAACTACATTGAAGGACAATCTGCAACTCGTCCACCATTCTTTGATGGTGCTGACTATGCATTCTGAAAGAATGGAATGGAATATTTCCTACTTTCCATTGATATGGGATTATGGGAAATTATTCAGAAAGGTTACACAGAACTGAAAATAAAAGAAGCAGATGAAGCTGCAGGTGAGTGGAAGGAAGTTCCAAGGCCCAAGAGTACTTGGGCTCAAGCTGAAAAGGACAACTTCACACTGAAGGCAAAAGCTATCAATTTGCTATTCTGTAGACTTGGACAAAATGAGTACAACAGAGTAAGTCAATTCCGGACAGCAAGAGAAATCGGGAGAATGCTTGAGGTAAGTCATGAAGGCACAAACCAGATAAAGCAAAATAAGATTAACTATTTTATTTAGGACTATGAACTGTTTAAAATGAAAAGTGATGAAACAATCACTCAAATGTTTACACCCTTTACTACTGTTTGTAATGAGCTAAACAGGTCTTGGAAGAAGTTTTTCTATTAGTTAACAGGTACGGGAGATAATGAGATCAGTGCCCAAAGAATGGGAGTCGAAGATTGTAGCAATCCAAGAAGCAAACAATCTTGATACTTTGCCACTAGAAGAGTTGACTGGAAAGCTGATGGCATATGAAGAATCTAGTAAACGAGCTGAGAGTGAGTCATCTGACAGAAGAAGACAGATTGGACTAAAGATGGCAACTGAAACTGACAGTGAAGAAGATGATGAAGATGATGAAGATGATGAGATATCATTCTTTACAAAGTTTAGAAAAGCTTATAGAAAAGTTAAGGAAGGAAATAGAAAGAAGTTTAGCAAGACAAAAGAACCAATCGTATGCTATAAATGTGATGAGGCCGGTCATATCAAACCGGATTGTCCAAAGCTGAATAAAGAAAAGAAAAGTTCAAAACATCAGAAGTCTGAGAGGAACTCGAGGTCAGACAGGAAGCCAGAAAGGTACAAAAAGTTTGACAACTATAAAAAGAAAAAGGCTGTGGTAACTACATGGTCAGATTCAAGTGACTCAGAATCTTAAAGCTCAGATAGAGACGAAACAGCAGCTCTATGTCTCATGGCACAGCATGAAGATGAGGTAAATGATATTCCTACTGTAGAAGAAGTATTAGAAGCTTTTGATGAGTTATATGATAAGCATGAATCTACTGTAGAAAGTTATGCTAGATATAAAGAAAAACATTGCAACTGCATATCACATGATCAATATTATAAGATGAAAACTGAAGATGCACACTGCATTTCTCACGATACTTATGTAGAATTACTTAGTGAAAATGAGAAACTAAAAGCAAAAGTTGCTGATTTAGAAAAAGTTGTGTTCAAATTCACAAGAGGTAGAGAAAATTTTGATGCCATAATGGAAAAACAAAGATGTGTTTATGACAGAAAAGGAATTGGGTATAAACCTAAAAAGTATGAGAAGGCATATAAAAAGAAGTTTAGCGTTACTGCTTGGAATTATAATACTCCTTTTATGAAATGCACTTACTGTGACCGTAGAGGACACCAAGAAAGGTTTTGCAGGTTTAAACCTCAAGGTTGGTCAGTGAATCAAAGGAATCACAATGCTAGAGGAACCAAAGTAAAATGGGCACCCAAGGGCACTGCAAAAAATATTTGCGCGAATAACAAACCTCCTCAACTGCAAATTCAAGAGGACCCGGAATGAAATGGGTACCTAAGACGACATTTGTTTGCAACAGGATCATGTTCAATTGAGTTTAGAGATTGGGTAAAACTGAGTACCTAACGAAATGGGCCTAAAGGCTATAGCTTAGAGATTGGGTAAAATTGAGTTTATATGGTATTTTTACACATCGGACGGCAAAGTTATTTTCCTTTGTCAATTAATCAGCACGGAGAAAGATTAGTACAATTGAGGAAACAGTTGAAAAGAAAGACATTCATCCTCAAAATTGATGATCCTATTTTCCTAATGATTCTCTAGTGTTTGTTTCCTTTTCACCGTAAATAAGACATAATAGGCATAGGTTTTAAGTCAAATTATAATTATTTATCCACACCCCTACAATTTTTTATTTTTTTATTTTTTTTTGTAGATAGAAAAAAAAACATTAAGAAAAACAAGCGTTCAATGTATTGGGACGGGTATAGATTTCATGAAAATTATATTTTGGGCTTTGATGGATAATACGAACTTTGGAAAGTTACTCATATACGCCCTTGAAATATTCTCTACGATAATAAACAGTCCCTTCTTCGTAAATAAATAAAACGTTGAGATTTTAGAATCAAAATATAAAGGGGTGATCTCTAGGCAATCTGAGTTAATTAGTTAATGGAGGAAAAAAAATTGATGTTGGTAGATCCTTAAATTGTGGTATTATCGATAATTTCCGTGCTCATTATATTGAGATTCTGGTTTTACCATTTGCACTGTGCGGTCTCTCGCTCTACTCTTTTGTTAAACTAATTTTTATCAATGAAAACAATGTTTAATATTCTTCTTCTTGTTGGCCTATGATATGTATTTCCCATCTCGTTATTTTGAAATCCTGGTTTTACCCCTGTGTCTACTGTTTACCCAAGGCTCCGTGGATTTGATTTTGATGATGCCAAACTTGTAATACTAACATATTTCCATGAAGTTTATTTTTATTCTCAGGATATATTGTGGAAGATTTGAAGAACAAGATATTATGGAAGATTTAAAGATCAATATTTGTGGAAGATTCTATAGGATATTATTGTAAGTCTATTTCTCAATATATTGGATAGATTTTCATGTTGCTCAAAATCAAATCTTTTTATTCTCTGCAACGGTTTGATTTTTCAAAATTCGAAAAACTTCCTTTAAGTGTTTATTCTTGAAAAACAGATTTTGAAAGTTTTGGAAAGAATATTTTCTGGAATATAGCCTTGAGCGAATTTGAATTCAAATAACTTCCTTGATTCATCGATTTGATTGAAATATTTTACACGGATTTTATCTTGGAAGATCTCATTCAAACGGCTATATACATTTTCTCTATATAAGAGACAGCAGCACTGTTTTGAAACTCGCCCCAGAACATCCGTTAGAACTGTTTCATTCTCTACAAGTGTTCAAACACTCTTTTCACGTTCAAACATCTACTCACTTTTGAAAAGAGTTCTGCTTGGTGCTGCATTTGATTTCTTGCTGACGTTGATTTTCAAAAAGGCCAGTAAGTCTTACTTACTGCACGAATTGTGTGTGATTTGAATTTCTTTAATTTGATTTTCATACTTGACTTCTTTCAGAAACGTTTGAACTGATTAAATTATTCTGTTTTCTGAAAAGTCGTTTTAAAGTTGTTTGAAAAGGCTTTTTGAGCAACTTGAATATTTATCTTTTGCTGAGACTATCCAATACTCTGAGAAGTGGACAGTAGTCCCATTTGTATTTGGGTAGGTTCAAACACAGCTTGACAAATTGGTCAAGGCTGGTGTTTAGGAGGTTCTTTATTCATTTTCTTGCCTTATAAGAAGAAAAGCTTTAGGCGTGTTTGTCACCTTCTAGCCTTAGAAGAAGAAAGGGTGTTTTGTAAGGGTTATTTGTTCCTGAACTCGCAAAAGGAACTGTTGATTATAGTGTGATCCCAGGGCAACAGTGGGTTGTGCTTGGTAGAGTAGACGTAGCTTAAAATTGAAGTGAACCACTATAAATCCTGTGTTCCTTTCTTTGCAGCTCTGTTTAAATTGTTGGTTATTGCTTATTCAAATTGATTTGCTGTAACAGAGTGGTTCAAACAGTGGTGTTCAAACCTCTGTTCAAACTGTGTGGTTCAAACGTGTGTTCAAGCTTATTAAACTGTTCAAACTGCACTGTCTATATTTAAACTGTTATTCCGCATCTAACCTTGGGTGATTGCAGAAGTTTTTTTTTTAAAAGGCATCCTATTCACCCCCCTCTAGACTGTTCAACATCTACAATAACAATGACGAACATTCTTCTTCTTCTTCTTATTTCCCAGTATAATGATTTATCAGGGAAAAATGGCTGGAATTTTTACAAGGAATGCATGGTTTACAGTAATTTTTTCTTTTTTACCTTTTCTCCAATTTAACATTTCTGGATAATTTTGTTAGGTTCAAATTATCTCAAGGCAAGTTCTGAGCCCAATTGACCTTGTAATAAAGTTTATGTAGAAAGGCTTTTGATTTTTATTAGATCATCAAACTTGAAAAGCCCTTGTCAAAGCCACTAGTTTTTGTTTTTGTTTTACTTTACAAACGTGACATTCAACCACAGTAAGGTCTTAAAGTATAAAATACTTCAAATTTGGTGAAAGTTAAAGTAGGGAGACTTGTGACCTAGTGCGGTCCAAGGAAAAAAAGAGGGAAGAAGAAAAAGGTAGGCATATGTTCTAGAAACTTAATCAATCATTCTTGGAAGTGAATTCTTTAACATTTTTTCCCTTCACCATGAAAAAGTGTTTTTTGTGCCGAAAACCTGTTGCCTAAGAATATTATTAAGGACGTGTTTGTTTGCACTTAATGACGCTTAATCGGTTTAAACAATACATCCTATCAAATGCCACCGTAGTCTTCAAAATGTTTAAGATTTATAGAAAGAAGTTTAAAGTGTTTTAAGAGTGCCTGTGTATCTCACAGGCAACGAACTCCATTCTCAGTTTATGATATCAGTTCAATTTTGTATAACAATGGGTTCGTTCTAACAAAGAAAACTAACGATTTTACGTGCAAATCACCCTAAGGTGAAAATTGCAATTCGCCCACGTTTAACAATACTGGCAATGAGTAATTTATTCATAAGAAAGTGGAGAACCCTCAAAGACAACATCTGAAAGTGGAAGAAAAGAAGAAGAAGAAAAATGGGGGCGGGGGAGGTTTGTTTATGCTCTTTTTTTTTTTTTTTTTTTCTTGGGTGGGGAGGGGAGGGGGGGGCGGGAATGTAAAACGTTAAAATAGAAGCCAGGCTAAAACACATCTCTAAAACATTGATCATACCACAAAAGGCAACATAAAGAGCACGCTACTCATTGCATGTATTGATTCCTCTATCCACAGCGCCCCCCTCCCGTCGTCTTCCGAGAGAAGATTCTTTGGCCGGGGGAAAGTATGTGCAAGGGATCGTAGATCTCTTTCCTTCGATTGAAAGTTGTCCAACGGGCATTACCGAACTGAGCTTTCCATGCTGCCTGAGTTGTGAGAAAAGCTAAATATTGTTTCGCTCCGAGCTGCGATGTTTCGCAAAAATTAAGGATGTTCTCATTTTGTTTCAGAAAGGCCTCCAACGCTGGATTTCCTCCTGAAGGAGATGGCACTGCTGCGTCTAGGAAGGACACCAGGTAAAAAATCTCATCATTTTCCTCTGGGAGCACAACTGATGTCTTACTGTTCCACCTGTCATGAACAAATATATAAATATCACTATACATATGCATTAAGAGGGGTTTTATACATATGTTATGTATGTTTTTGTACGTACAAGGATTTCTTCACTGGGTAGCATAGAATGGTAGTGGAGGAAGTTTCATTAACGAGGTTGCCAAAGATCTCATCGGCGAAGGATTTAATTTTGGACTTGGGTATTTCAAGATTCAACCATGGATGTGGAACTTGCCATAGACCTTGTTCTCGGAGCTTTAACTCGGCAATGTGTACTCTATCAAGGAATTCCTCATATGAGAATTCCTTTATTTCGAGACTTCCCGGTATGTAATTCAATTCCGACAACAAACCCTTCACAATCTGCATGTATGAAAAAAGAGAAAAAGAAAATCTTAATCAGTGAGAATGGCAGAAATTAGCGATACTTGAATTTATTATTTGTTAAGGGTGATGATAAAATTTGAACCTCGTCAGTGCTTTTTCTGTCTTGCTCGTTGAAATATTTTACAGCCTCAATAAAGAAAACAGTATCTGCATTTGAACCCGGGGCTTTCGTTGGGTTTACCCTGACTTGACCTTCGACGTAGTCGAACGAATCTTCCTCGGAAGTCAAAGATATCAAGTATTCCTGGTCCTCAGTAAAGGTTGAAAAGCTTGTATAATTTACTCTAACTCGTTGCACCTAGAATGCGTCAGTTACATGTGAATTATTGTCTTTCCATATCAAATAAATAGAAAGGGTTTATTTAAATTAAAGAAATTTATTAGGAACCCTCCGAGGGTCAGTTCTCGGAGTTTCTTTGAATCCGTTTTTGCCATTGCCTATTTTTTATACCTTTTTTTTCCTTCTTTATTTATTTATTATTTTTTGCCTCTAAAAAAAATTAAAGAAATTTATTAGTTTACATGTTTGTATACCTTTTGTGGGGCTGGTGCAAGAACAATTCTAGCTCGGGTAATAATGCCGAACTGCCCAAGCCCTCCGAGAACACCATAGAAAAGATCCTTATTCTTCCTCACCGAACAATTGAGCCTCTCCCCTTTTCCTGCATTAATGGAAAGGTCAATTATGTTAGCGTATCCTAAATGATTCAAACTGTCCATCCCCCTCGGCCTATATTTTGCGATGTACCTGTTATCACTTCGAGCTCGTAGACATTATTAATCTGTGGTCCGTATCGGAATGTTTGACCGCTAACTCCAGCATTGGACAGGGTACCTCCGACGGTAAGATAGAGGTAATCCGTCCACGACCTTGGTGACAAACCATACTTAAGGGTCTCATTTAGAATGTTAATCCAGGCCTGGCCGCCATACACATCCACATAGGGTCTAGAGGTGTTGGGGTTGATTTGCAGCAATGGGTTTGGGAGTGCATCCATCCGGATTACGAATCCTTTGAGGGCTTGTGCCTGGCCGCGGAGGGAGTGGGCTCTGCCCCTCGCCGCCACCGTGAGTGGCACCGAGCTCGCCAAATAGACGATGCGAACGATGCAGGCAATGTCGGCGACAGAGGATGGGAAGAGGACGGCCAATGGAGGATCGTAATGGGTGATGTTGCCGAAGTCAATCGTGGCGTCGGTTAAGTTGGCTTGATCAGTTTGGATCTCCACGCCTGTGCACTCTCTCTTTATTTGGTCAAGGACTTCGCTGCTTGATTTTGCGCCACTAGTACAAGAAGTCGGAGCAGGGGCAGGGGCGAGAGAAGACCGAACCTTATTGAGGAATATTGTTAATGTTAAAAGTAAGGCTAATTGGAGAAAGAGAATAAAGCTGGTTTTCGCCATTTCTGAAGGAAGTGTTTGGGTAGCAGAAGGAAATTGAGAGAGAGAGAGAGAGAGAGAGAGAGAGAGAGAGGTGTGGGATTGATGAAGGAGATGAATGGGTACATATAGGAGTGATTTGTAAACATGCACACGTGCATGTGCTTGTGTGCACGTGGGAGAGCTTGGCTCATTTTTGAACCATTCCTTTTCTTGAGCTTTGAATTTTAATCCATATTGAAATTGGTTCATTTTCTGGCTCATCCCTGTTGGGGGTTGAAATTAATAGCAATGGAATTATTATTTTTATTCGACTTTATCTTTTCTCTAGAAAGAGGGTAGGAAGAATCAACATTTCGAAGCCTTTTTTCTTTCCATAAAAATTTGATTGTTCGTATCTACAAATGATGCGATTAATTCTCATACTGAACTGGAGAAACTTCTCACCCTAGTGCACGAGTATGGACAAAGAGACTAAAATTTGAAGCCCAAACCTTTATCAGTCAACTAGCTTTTGAGGGGGGCTACATTCTAAAACTATTACCTAGCACAAATTGACAGTCTACAGTAGCTTTAGGTTGTTATTAAAATAAGGTTAGTTCGACTGGTTCTCCCGACACCTTGATTCTTCCAAAGTTAGATCACCCTAATTTAACCTACGGAGACGACACCGCAAGCTAAGCACCCTCGCTGAGGGTGTAGCTTGAGGAAAACCTCGTACAGCAAGGCATCCAAGAAAGCCACCGCTTTAACATTTCTTGAATCTAAACTTAATACAAAACTTTTGATTTAATGTTAACTTTAAAACAAGTATTTTTTTTTTTACCATGTAAATAATTCGCTATGTTTTATATTATGAATATTATATAACTTTTTTATAAAGGGTAGTAATGGAAAACTTTAACCTTACTTGAATCTAATTGTTTAGAAAAAAAATAATAATATCGCATTCGAGGGAATTTGACTAAAAATTCCAAACGAAAAATTATCATATTACGGGCATCAAATTCCTAGGCATCATATTCCAAAAAAATGTGGTGCCTGGTGAGGATGTGAGATTCCGCGAATCAAATGGACACAAAGGCTATAGCCCAGGGGTTAGGTAAAGTGGAATTTACATAGCATTTGCACTCATGTAACCACAGCAATATTGTTTTCCTTTTTCAATTAATCAACCCAGAGAAACAATAGTACAAGGGAAGAAACATTTGAAAGGAAAGACATTCATCCTAAAAATAAATGTTCCTATTTTCCTAAAGATTCTCAAGTGTTTGTTTCCTTTTCACCGTAAATAAGACATAATAGGCATAGGTTTTAAGTCCAATTATAATTATTTATCCACACCCCTGCAATTTTTTATTTCTTTATTTTATTTTTGTAGGTAGAAAAAAAAAGGCATCAATAAAAACAAGCGTTCACTGTTTGGGACAGGTATGGATTTTGTGAAAATTATATTTTAGGCTTTGATGGATAATATGAACTTTGGAAAGTTACTCATATACGCCCTGGAAATATTCTCTACGATAATAAACAGTCCTTTCTTTGTAAATAAACAAAACATTGAGACTTTAGAATCAAAATGTAAAGGGGTGATCTCTAGGAAATCTGAGTTAATTAGTGAATGGAAGAAAAAAATCATGTTGATAGATTGTCAAATTGTAGTATTATCGAAAAATTTTCGTGCTCATTATACCGAAATTCCACTTTTACCCTTGCTCTGTACAGTTTCTTGCTCTACTTTTAAAATTATTCATACAAGTTATTGAAAAATAAAATAGTAGGAACAAAGTAGGAAACTATAGTTCATTTATATGTTTCGGTCTATTGGTTATCAAACGGATTATAATTATTTAAATTTAGACTTTAAGATTCGATCTACAATATTTAGATTTATTTTTAATATTTAAATCTGAACACTTAATTTTATCAAATACCACCTTAGGCAATTATTGGGTCTTAATGAACCAATCCAGATCCCTATGTCCTTTCCGAACAGTTTGTTCAAGAGCAGGCACACTATAAGGATAAAGGCAGATGGGCAATCGTACTGGGGAGCGTATAATGGTAAATAAAAAGAAATTTATTGTGATCGCTGGACTGTAAGTTCTAGTTTGGTTTTGTTCCAGTTGTGTATTTCTTGTTTTAATTTCCAAATTCTGGAAATTAATGACAGAAAATCCATTTAGGTTTGTATTTTGATTTCATAAATTCTAAGAATGTTTCAAGAAATTTTGGAAACCCCTTAACAAATTTGGGAGTGTGAACAATATTTTGGAGACAATGTTTACCTCCTTCCTCCGAATGAGTTCATCTATAATGATCAACCGTCTAATTTTGAAGTATTTAATTCAATTAAATACTCAGGTCTTGGGGACGAGATTTAATTTAATTTGAAGTGTTTGTTAAACGTAACTCCCCGCACATGTGGATTTAATCATCAACCGTAACTCCTTCCTCAAATACTTTACGGTGGATTGAAAAACTAATGTTAAAAAAAAATACACATATTCAATCCTTTCCTTCCCTTTTTGTTTTAATATTCCATTTCTTTCCCCTCTCAAATTCGTGCCTTTTTTCTTCCTTTCTTTTTTTACGTGAAAGATCGAGGGAGAGAGAAAAACTGTCAGAAAGAGTTTAATTTAATTATAGAAGCGAATGTATCCAAATCTCTCTTGTGAATGTGTCTTTGGGGAAAGCCTAGACTTTCCCTGTACTTTTATTCACACCATTTTAGCACGCATGAAACATTCTAATAAGTGGCATATATATATATATATGTATATAATCGGAGCATCTATTTAATTCGTACATTTAAATCATTAAAGCCAGATTATAACTCTAGAATAAATACCTCAATTTGACACATTGGGCACATAAATAGATATTCGAAGGAATAACTAGTCATTATTTTAATTTATGACTTTTCCATTATGCATCTGCACTAACCCATTGAGTCGGAGTCATCTAGTTATCAAAATAATTGAACATCCATATAAATGCAGTTAATGTCTAATTCTCGTGCAAACCAATATTAGCTATCCCAATTTCAAATTAAAAAATAAATATTTTCGTATCATCAAGATGAAGCTTTCAATTTCCAAATTTCCAATTTAAACCGTAGCCATAGAACTGTGTATTAATTTCATATCGAACATTTTATAGAATAGGACACTCGTGAATACATTTTAAATTATTTTACCAAGTGATAAGCCAATGTGCGAGTTTCCTACACGTGCGCCAGTGACAGTAAATTACAGTTGTTACCATCAAAGTAATGAATATATTAAATCGAAACTATCATATAACGCACTCGTGATCCAACCAAATAAGCAATGTTTTCTTGTTAATTTCTTTCCTTATTACTGTTGGAATGCAATCAGTTTCAATACAACATGAAAAACATAAAATTGCATTATCACCAAATGGATAATTTTAGTTGTTGTGTTACATAAACAGGATTCTAAACACATAATATAAGAACTAATACTAAAGATAATCACGAGGTTCCGAATAGCTCCACTCTTACTTTCCGCTAGTATCTAACTCCCCCAGAACAAAAACAAAAAAGAAAAAAAAAAACCCAAAATAAAACAGTTTAGGACCAAATCATGATCATGTAAGCAGAATAATATTATGTTTACGTTTTATAAATTTGCAACGCACTATTTGCAAAAAGAACTTTGATTTCCACAATATTGTTTATACAAAATTATGTTATAGGAATAATATGAAATGCATACAACATCCATATTGCATATTACAAATTGGCTAATACACAATATAGGTCCTACTGGTTCTCATCTTCGAGATGAAGCATAAATACTTTTGTTGTCTAAAAAATTAAAAATGTAACTGAATCTATTTAATACTCCCCGTGTCACCCCGTTTTTCGTTTCTGTTTTTGTTTTTTTGTTTTCTTCTTTTTTTTTCCCTATTTTTTGCTTTTTTCCTTTCGAATTTTATTTGCTTTGTCAAGCGAGGTACTCCAGAACCTAATTAAAGGCTATTGATAAATCCAGAGGCGGAGCCACCTCATAGGCTATGGTGGGTCAATGGCCATCTTATAGCTCTGGTGAGCGGTTGCCCACCTTTGCTTTGAGGTTTTTTCTCCTTTTAAACAATCCTATTGAAACTTAAAGTAATTCATGTGTGATTTTTATTTTTATAAGGATTGCCACATTTTCGTTATCATAGCTTTCTAATTAAGCTTAATAATTATAATTAGAAATCACGTTGATTAATGAAAATACTTTCTCTACTATATTCTTCATGCTTCTTAACATTTAACCGTGTTTGTGCAATAAAATGAACTGGAATAAAAATCAAAAAGGAAAAAAGGTTATCATTGGAATGTCTCATTTTATTTTGTATCTATCATAGCTCAAATAGGATTAAAACGAATACTATGCACACACCTGAATCACTGAAAACTCACGAACCGTGAGATAATGTTGAAATGCCATTGGTTTTGCACAAGGCTACAACTTGTTTGCCCCTTTCACACAATTTATAAGTTTTTGGTGATTTATGTCATAAAGCATAGAATTCGCCTAGAATATTTCGGATGTGAATGGCAATCCAAAAATTCATACATTTAAGATCCATTTTGTTCTATACCCAATTCCAATCAAATAAAATTTGTCTTGGTGTATTATCCAGATATTTTCATAAGATATCTAAAAAAAAAAAGATGCAACACAGTCCTTATAAAAAGAATCAATAATTTTCCAAAATGCACTTGATGTATTTTGAACTCATACTTTCATAAAAATCCAATATCCCTAAGCAAAGAAACCAGTGGATTTTTATGAAAATTTGTTAAAACAATTTTACTTATAATCTAATGCTCAAATAATGAAAATGATAGTTATTTTAAATATATGTTATAAATGAACAAAATTATAAATGAATAATCTTTAATTAAAATAATGGTTACTAGATAATAGATTTATATATATATATATATATATACATATATATATATATATACATTATAGAATAAGTATAATGACATACCTTAAATAAAGGTGAGTAGTATGTTGTTACCCTTATCTTAGAAAAGATAAATCAAGTTTGAGAAAATTCTTGTTGTGTCATATTTTTAATGATTAAAATAATCCTATCATTGAAATATATCTATAATTTCATAGTATTTTGACAATATCTCTCATGTTACATTAGAATTTTATGTAGGGACCAATTTAGGAAAAATAGTAATTTGGAGGGACCGAAAGTCCATTTTAACTCCATTCCATTCTTGTTTAACAAATGTGCCCCAAAAAGAGCCACCTGATGCCTAATAAAAAATAAAATAAACGAAGCAAAACAAAACAAAAAATGAAAGAAAAGCAAAAACAAAACAAAACAATACGCACAACTCTATAAAACCCTATTCCTTTCGTTCAGCTCTTCCACACCCTCTCTCTCTCTCACCCTCTTATATTTCCCCTGCTATACCCGAGGAATTATCAATGGGAGCACCAATCCCTTTCATGCTCTTCAAATTGTGCGTGGTTTTGATAATTTTGAGTTGTTTTAGCCCTAACGTTGTTCTTGCTCCGGCTCCCACCATATAATCACACTGCCGACTGCCAAACAGGTCCTCACCGAGATACAAAGAAGTGGTCATGTGCGTATTAACGCAAACAAGTTAGTGGAAGCCACCGTTGATGTTGGTATTATAACTCATTACAACCCTCCCTTGGCCATTCGTCAAAATCATTTGCTGCATACATTGCGTGTTGTTAGGATAGTCTACGCGGCGAGCATGGTACCGCTGACAGTGGCCACAAGGGGCGTAGCCCACTCCCTCCAAGGCCAAGCCCAGGCCTCCGGAGGCTTGGTCATCATGATGGACTCCCTCCCGCACCCGCGAATACAAGTTAACGATAAGGGTTCACGGCCTTATGTAGATGTGTATGGGGGTCAACTCCGGGACTAATGTCCTCAATGAAACACTAAGTATGGATTGTTGACCCAAGGCTCCGTGGATTTGATTTTGATGATGCCAAACTTGTAATACTAATATATTTCCATGAAGTTTATTTTTATTTTCAGGATATATTACAATGGAATATTGTGGAAGATTTGAATATCAAGATTTGTGGAAGATTTAATAGGATATTATTCTAAGTCTATTTCTCGAAATATTGGATAGATTTTTATGTTGCTCAAAATAAAATATTTTTATTCTCTTCAACGGCTTTGTTTTCCAAAATTCAAAAACTTTCTTTAAGTGTTTATTCCTGAAAAACAGATTTGGCAAGTTTTTAAAAGAATATTTTGTGGAATATAGTCTTAAGAGAATTTGAATTCGAATAACTTCCTTGATTCGTGAATTTGATTGAAATATTTTTGCACGGATTTTATCTTGGAAGATTTCATTCAAACGGCTATATACATTCTCTATAAAAAAGGCAGCAGCACTATTTTGAAATACAACTAGAACATACGCAAGAACTGTTTTTCATTCTACAAGTGTTCAAACACTCTTTTCACGTTCAAACGTCTACTCATTTGAAAAGAGGTTTCTGCAAGGTGCTGCATTTGAAATTCCTGCTGACTTTGATTTCTAAAAGGGCTGTAAGTTCTACTTATACTGCAGGAATTGCTGTGTGAAACGAATTTCTTAAATCTGATTTTTCACACTTGGTTTTTCAGAAACGTTTAAACTATTCTGTTTTCTGAAAAATCTATTTACAGTTGTTTGAAAAGTGCTTTTGAGGAACTTTGAATATTTGTTATCATTTGCTGAGGCTATCCAATACGTTGAGAAGTGGACAGTAGTTCCATTTGTATTTGGGTAGGTTTAAACACAGCTTGACAAATCGGTCAAGGCTGGTGTTCTAGGAGGCTTGTTTACTCGCGTTCTTGCCTTACAATAAGAAAGGTTTTGAGGCTCGTTTGTCACCTTCTTGCCTTAGAAGAAGAAAGGTTGAACTTGTAACTGAACCCGTAAAAGGAACTTTGATATAGTGTGATCTCAGGGTAGCAGTGGGCTGTGCTTGACAGAGTAGACGTAGCTTCAAGTTGAAGTGAACAACTATAAATTATGTGTGTTCTTTACTTTCCTGCTTCGTTCAAACTGTTTGGTATTACTTGTTCAAACCCATTTGCTGTTATAGAATTGTTCAAACTGTTGTTCAAACTAATGTTCGACCCATTTGTTCAAACTAAATAACTGTTCGAAATATCCTGTTTATATTTAAATTGTTATTTTATTTTCCGCATCTAACCTTGGGTGATTGCAAGAGCTTGTTAACGGGGAATTTTCAAAAAGCATCCTATTCACCCCCCTATAGGCTGCTCAACAAGTGGTATCAGAGCTGAGTCTCTTTCAACAAGGACTTAACAATCCAAAGAGTAAAGATCTTATGGTAGCCATGAACAACTACATTGAAGGACAATCTGCAACTCGTCCACCATTCTTTGATGGTGCTGACTATGCATTCTGAAAGAATGGAATGGAATATTTCCTACTTTCCATTGATATGGGATTATGGGAAATTATTCAGAAAGGTTACACAGAACTGAAAATAAAAGAAGCAGATGAAGCTGCAGGTGAGTGGAAAGAAGTTCCAAGGCCCAAGAGTACTTGGGCTCAAGCTGAAAAGGACAACTTCACACTGAAGGCAAAAGCTATCAATTTGCTATTCTGTAGACTTGGACAAAATGAGTACAACAGAGTAAGTCAATTCCGGACAGCAAGAGAAATCGGGAGAATGCTTGAGGTAAGTCATGAAGGCACAAACCAAATAAAGCAAAATAAGATTAACTATTTTATTTAGGACTATGAACTGTTTAAAATGAAAAGTGATGAAACAATCACTCAAATGTTTACACCCTTTACTACTGTTTGTAATGAGCTAAACAGTCTTGGAAGAAGTTTTTCTATTAGTTAACAGGTACGGGAGATAATGAGATCAGTGCCCAAAGAATGGGAGTCGAAGATTGTAGCAATCCAAGAAGCAAACAATCTTGATACTTTGCCACTAGAAGAGTTGACTGGAAAGCTGATGGCATATGAAGAATCTAGTAAACGAGCTGAGAGTGAGTCATCTGACAGAAGAAGACAGATTGGACTAAAGATGGCAACTGAAACTGACAGTGAAGAAGATGATGAAGATGATGAAGATGATGAGATATCATTCTTTACAAAGTTTAGAAAAGCTTATAGAAAAGTTAAAGAAGGAAATAGAAAGAAGTTTTGCAAGACAAAAGAACCAATCGTATGCTATAAATGTGATGAGGCCGGTCATATCAAACCGGATTGTCCAAAGCTGAATAAAGAAAAGAAAAGTTCAAAACATCAGAAGTCTGAGAGGAACTCGAGGTCAGACAGGAAGCCAGAAAGGTACAAAAAGTTTGACAACTATAAAAAGAAAAAGGCTGTGGTAACTACATGGTCAGATTCAAGTGACTCAGAATCTTAAAGCTCAGATAGAGACGAAACAGCAGCTCTATGTCTCATGGCACAGCATGAAGATGAGGTAAATGATATTCCTACTGTAGAAGAAGTATTAGAAGCTTTTGATGAGTTATATGATAAGCATGAATCTACTGTAGAAAGTTATGCTAGATATAAAGAAAAACATTGCAACTGCATATCACATGATCAATATTATAAGATGAAAACTGAAGATGCACACTGCATTTCTCACGATACTTATGTAGAATTACTTAGTGAAAATGAGAAACTAAAAGCAAAAGTTGCTGATTTAGAAAAAGTTGTGTTCAAATTCACAAGAGGTAGAGAAAATTTTGATGCCATAATGGAAAAACAAAGATGTGTTTATGACAGAAAAGGAATTGGGTATAAACCTAAAAAGTATGAGAAGGCATATAAAAAGAAGTTTAGCGTTACTGCTTGGAATTATAATACTCCTTTTATGAAATGCACTTACTGTGACCGTAGAGGACACCAAGAAAGGTTTTGCAGGTTTAAACCTCAAGGTTGGTCAGTGAATCAAAGGAATCACAATGCTAGAGGAACCAAAGTAAAATGGGCACCCAAGGGCACTGCAAAAAATATTTGCGCGAATAACAAACCTCCTCAACTGCAAATTCAAGAGGACCCGGAATGAAATGGGTACCTAAGACGACATTTGTTTGCAACAGGATCATGTTCAATTGAGTTTAGAGATTGGGTAAAACTGAGTACCTAACGAAATGGGCCTAAAGGCTATAGCTTAGAGATTGGGTAAAATTGAGTTTATATGGTATTTTTACACATCGGACGGCAAAGTTATTTTCCTTTGTCAATTAATCAGCACGGAGAAAGATTAGTACAATTGAGGAAACAGTTGAAAAGAAAGACATTCATCCTCAAAATTGATGATCCTATTTTCCTAATGATTCTCTAGTGTTTGTTTCCTTTTCACCGTAAATAAGACATAATAGGCATAGGTTTTAAGTCAAATTATAATTATTTATCCACACCCCTACAATTTTTTATTTTTTTATTTTTTTTTGTAGATAGAAAAAAAAACATTAAGAAAAACAAGCGTTCAATGTATTGGGACGGGTATAGATTTCATGAAAATTATATTTTGGGCTTTGATGGATAATACGAACTTTGGAAAGTTACTCATATACGCCCTTGAAATATTCTCTACGATAATAAACAGTCCCTTCTTCGTAAATAAATAAAACGTTGAGATTTTAGAATCAAAATATAAAGGGGTGATCTCTAGGCAATCTGAGTTAATTAGTTAATGGAGGAAAAAAAATTGATGTTGGTAGATCCTTAAATTGTGGTATTATCGATAATTTCCGTGCTCATTATATTGAGATTCTGGTTTTACCATTTGCACTGTGCGGTCTCTCGCTCTACTCTTTTGTTAAACTAATTTTTATCAATGAAAACAATGTTTAATATTCTTCTTCTTGTTGGCCTATGATATGTATTTCCCATCTCGTTATTTTGAAATCCTGGTTTTACCCCTGTGTCTACTGTTTACCCAAGGCTCCGTGGATTTGATTTTGATGATGCCAAACTTGTAATACTAACATATTTCCATGAAGTTTATTTTTATTCTCAGGATATATTGTGGAAGATTTGAAGAACAAGATATTATGGAAGATTTAAAGATCAATATTTGTGGAAGATTCTATAGGATATTATTGTAAGTCTATTTCTCAATATATTGGATAGATTTTCATGTTGCTCAAAATCAAATCTTTTTATTCTCTGCAACGGTTTGATTTTTCAAAATTCGAAAAACTTCCTTTAAGTGTTTATTCTTGAAAAACAGATTTTGAAAGTTTTGGAAAGAATATTTTCTGGAATATAGCCTTGAGCGAATTTGAATTCAAATAACTTCCTTGATTCATCGATTTGATTGAAATATTTTACACGGATTTTATCTTGGAAGATCTCATTCAAACGGCTATATACATTTTCTCTATATAAGAGACAGCAGCACTGTTTTGAAACTCGCCCCAGAACATCCGTTAGAACTGTTTCATTCTCTACAAGTGTTCAAACACTCTTTTCACGTTCAAACATCTACTCACTTTTGAAAAGAGTTCTGCTTGGTGCTGCATTTGATTTCTTGCTGACGTTGATTTTCAAAAAGGCCAGTAAGTCTTACTTACTGCACGAATTGTGTGTGATTTGAATTTCTTTAATTTGATTTTCATACTTGACTTCTTTCAGAAACGTTTGAACTGATTAAATTATTCTGTTTTCTGAAAAGTCGTTTTAAAGTTGTTTGAAAAGGCTTTTTGAGCAACTTGAATATTTATCTTTTGCTGAGACTATCCAATACTCTGAGAAGTGGACAGTAGTCCCATTTGTATTTGGGTAGGTTCAAACACAGCTTGACAAATTGGTCAAGGCTGGTGTTTAGGAGGTTCTTTATTCATTTTCTTGCCTTATAAGAAGAAAAGCTTTAGGCGTGTTTGTCACCTTCTAGCCTTAGAAGAAGAAAGGGTGTTTTGTAAGGGTTATTTGTTCCTGAACTCGCAAAAGGAACTGTTGATTATAGTGTGATCCCAGGGCAACAGTGGGTTGTGCTTGGTAGAGTAGACGTAGCTTAAAATTGAAGTGAACCACTATAAATCCTGTGTTCCTTTCTTTGCAGCTCTGTTTAAATTGTTGGTTATTGCTTATTCAAATTGATTTGCTGTAACAGAGTGGTTCAAACAGTGGTGTTCAAACCTCTGTTCAAACTGTGTGGTTCAAACGTGTGTTCAAGCTTATTAAACTGTTCAAACTGCACTGTCTATATTTAAACTGTTATTCCGCATCTAACCTTGGGTGATTGCAGAAGTTTTTTTTTTAAAAGGCATCCTATTCACCCCCCTCTAGACTGTTCAACATCTACAATAACAATGACGAACATTCTTCTTCTTCTTCTTATTTCCCAGTATAATGATTTATCAGGGAAAAATGGCTGGAATTTTTACAAGGAATGCATGGTTTACAGTAATTTTTTCTTTTTTACCTTTTCTCCAATTTAACATTTCTGGATAATTTTGTTAGGTTCAAATTATCTCAAGGCAAGTTCTGAGCCCAATTGACCTTGTAATAAAGTTTATGTAGAAAGGCTTTTGATTTTTATTAGATCATCAAACTTGAAAAGCCCTTGTCAAAGCCACTAGTTTTTGTTTTTGTTTTACTTTACAAACGTGACATTCAACCACAGTAAGGTCTTAAAGTATAAAATACTTCAAATTTGGTGAAAGTTAAAGTAGGGAGACTTGTGACCTAGTGCGGTCCAAGGAAAAAAAGAGGGAAGAAGAAAAAGGTAGGCATATGTTCTAGAAACTTAATCAATCATTCTTGGAAGTGAATTCTTTAACATTTTTTCCCTTCACCATGAAAAAGTGTTTTTTGTGCCGAAAACCTGTTGCCTAAGAATATTATTAAGGACGTGTTTGTTTGCACTTAATGACGCTTAATCGGTTTAAACAATACATCCTATCAAATGCCACCGTAGTCTTCAAAATGTTTAAGATTTATAGAAAGAAGTTTAAAGTGTTTTAAGAGTGCCTGTGTATCTCACAGGCAACGAACTCCATTCTCAGTTTATGATATCAGTTCAATTTTGTATAACAATGGGTTCGTTCTAACAAAGAAAACTAACGATTTTACGTGCAAATCACCCTAAGGTGAAAATTGCAATTCGCCCACGTTTAACAATACTGGCAATGAGTAATTTATTCATAAGAAAGTGGAGAACCCTCAAAGACAACATCTGAAAGTGGAAGAAAAGAAGAAGAAGAAAAATGGGGGCGGGGGAGGATTGTTTATGCTCTTTTTTTTTTTTTTTTTTTCTTGGGTGGGGAGGGGAGGGGGTGGCGGGAATGTAAAACGTTAAAATAGAAGCCAGGCTAAAACACATCTCTAAAACATTGATCATACCACAAAAGGCAACATAAAGAGCACGCTACTCATTGCATGTATTGATTCCTCTATCCACAGCGCCCCCCTCCCGTCGTCTTCCGAGAGAAGATTCTTTGGCCGGGGGAAAGTATGTGCAAGGGATCGTAGATCTCTTTCCTTCGATTGAAAGTTGTCCAACGGGCATTACCGAACTGAGCTTTCCATGCTGCCTGAGTTGTGAGAAAAGCTAAATATTGTTTCGCTCCGAGCTGCGATGTTTCGCAAAAATTAAGGATGTTCTCATTTTGTTTCAGAAAGGCCTCCAACGCTGGATTTCCTCCTGAAGGAGATGGCACTGCTGCGTCTAGGAAGGACACCAGGTAAAAAATCTCATCATTTTCCTCTGGGAGCACAACTGATGTCTTACTGTTCCACCTGTCATGAACAAATATATAAATATCACTATACATATGCATTAAGAGGGGTTTTATACATATGTTATGTATGTTTTTGTACGTACAAGGATTTCTTCACTGGGTAGCATAGAATGGTAGTGGAGGAAGTTTCATTAACGAGGTTGCCAAAGATCTCATCGGCGAAGGATTTAATTTTGGACTTGGGTATTTCAAGATTCAACCATGGATGTGGAACTTGCCATAGACCTTGTTCTCGGAGCTTTAACTCGGCAATGTGTACTCTATCAAGGAATTCCTCATATGAGAATTCCTTTATTTCGAGACTTCCCGGTATGTAATTCAATTCCGACAACAAACCCTTCACAATCTGCATGTATGAAAAAAGAGAAAAAGAAAATCTTAATCAGTGAGAATGGCAGAAATTAGCGATACTTGAATTTATTATTTGTTAAGGGTGATGATAAAATTTGAACCTCGTCAGTGCTTTTTCTGTCTTGCTCGTTGAAATATTTTACAGCCTCAATAAAGAAAACAGTATCTGCATTTGAACCCGGGGCTTTCGTTGGGTTTACCCTGACTTGACCTTCGACGTAGTCGAACGAATCTTCCTCGGAAGTCAAAGATATCAAGTATTCCTGGTCCTCAGTAAAGGTTGAAAAGCTTGTATAATTTACTCTAACTCGTTGCACCTAGAATGCGTCAGTTACATGTGAATTATTGTCTTTCCATATCAAATAAATAGAAAGGGTTTATTTAAATTAAAGAAATTTATTAGGAACCCTCCGAGGGTCAGTTCTCGGAG
Source organism: Santalum album (assembly GCA_034195605.1). NCBI lineage: Eukaryota > Viridiplantae > Streptophyta > Magnoliopsida > Santalales > Santalaceae > Santalum > Santalum album. The sequence continues at coordinate 50,170 of JAXCHL010000100.1, forward strand.
TTTCTTTGAATCCGTTTTTGCCATTGCCTATTTTTTATACCTTTTTTTTCCTTCTTTATTTATTTATTATTTTTTGCCTCTAAAAAAAATTAAAGAAATTTATTAGTTTACATGTTTGTATACCTTTTGTGGGGCTGGTGCAAGAACAATTCTAGCTCGGGTAATAATGCCGAACTGCCCAAGCCCTCCGAGAACACCATAGAAAAGATCCTTATTCTTCCTCACCGAACAATTGAGCCTCTCCCCTTTTCCTGCATTAATGGAAAGGTCAATTATGTTAGCGTATCCTAAATGATTCAAACTGTCCATCCCCCTCGGCCTATATTTTGCGATGTACCTGTTATCACTTCGAGCTCGTAGACATTATTAATCTGTGGTCCGTATCGGAATGTTTGACCGCTAACTCCAGCATTGGACAGGGTACCTCCGACGGTAAGATAGAGGTAATCCGTCCACGACCTTGGTGACAAACCATACTTAAGGGTCTCATTTAGAATGTTAATCCAGGCCTGGCCGCCATACACATCCACATAGGGTCTAGAGGTGTTGGGGTTGATTTGCAGCAATGGGTTTGGGAGTGCATCCATCCGGATTACGAATCCTTTGAGGGCTTGTGCCTGGCCGCGGAGGGAGTGGGCTCTGCCCCTCGCCGCCACCGTGAGTGGCACCGAGCTCGCCAAATAGACGATGCGAACGATGCAGGCAATGTCGGCGACAGAGGATGGGAAGAGGACGGCCAATGGAGGATCGTAATGGGTGATGTTGCCGAAGTCAATCGTGGCGTCGGTTAAGTTGGCTTGATCAGTTTGGATTTCCACGCCTGTGCACTCTCTCTTTATTTGGTCAAGGACTTCGCTGCTTGATTTTGCGCCACTAGTACAAGAAGTCGGAGCAGGGGCAGGGGCGAGAGAAGACCGAACCTTATTGAGGAATATTGTTAATGTTAAAAGTAAGGCTAATTGGAGAAAGAGAATAAAGCTGGTTTTCGCCATTTCTGAAGGAAGTGTTTGGGTAGCAGAAGGAAAAGAGAGAGAGAGAGAGAGAGAGAGAGAGAGAGAGAGGTGTGGGATTGATGAAGGAGATGAATGGGTACATATAGGAGTGATTTGTAAACATGCACACGTGCATGTGCTTGTGTGCACGTGGGAGAGCTTGGCTCATTTTTGAACCATTCCTTTTCTTGAGCTTTGAATTTTAATCCATATTGAAATTGGTTCATTTTCTGGCTCATCCCTGTTGGGGGTTGAAATTAATAGCAATGGAATTATTATTTTTATTCGACTTTATCTTTTCTCTAGAAAGAGGGTAGGAAGAATCAACATTTCGAAGCCTTTTTTCTTTCCATAAAAATTTGATTGTTCGTATCTACAAATGATGCGATTAATTCTCATACTGAACTGGAGAAACTTCTCACCCTAGTGCACGAGTATGGACAAAGAGACTAAAATTTGAAGCCCAAACCTTTATCAGTCAACTAGCTTTTGAGGGGGGCTACATTCTAAAACTATTACCTAGCACAAATTGACAGTCTACAGTAGCTTTAGGTTGTTATTAAAATAAGGTTAGTTCGACTGGTTCTCCCGACACCTTGATTCTTCCAAAGTTAGATCACCCTAATTTAACCTACGGAGACGACACCGCAAGCTAAGCACCCTCGCTGAGGGTGTAGCTTGAGGAAAACCTCGTACAGCAAGGCATCCAAGAAAGCCACCGCTTTAACATTTCTTGAATCTAAACTTAATACAAAACTTTTGATTTAATGTTAACTTTAAAACAAGTATTTTTTTTTTTACCATGTAAATAATTCGCTATGTTTTATATTATGAATATTATATAACTTTTTTATAAAGGGTAGTAATGGAAAACTTTAACCTTACTTGAATCTAATTGTTTAGAAAAAAAATAATAATATCGCATTCGAGGGAATTTGACTAAAAATTCCAAACGAAAAATTATCATATTACGGGCATCAAATTCCTAGGCATCATATTCCAAAAAAATGTGGTGCCTGGTGAGGATGTGAGATTCCGCGAATCAAATGGACACAAAGGCTATAGCCCAGGGGTTAGGTAAAGTGGAATTTACATAGCATTTGCACTCATGTAACCACAGCAATATTGTTTTCCTTTTTCAATTAATCAACCCAGAGAAACAATAGTACAAGGGAAGAAACATTTGAAAGGAAAGACATTCATCCTAAAAATAAATGTTCCTATTTTCCTAAAGATTCTCAAGTGTTTGTTTCCTTTTCACCGTAAATAAGACATAATAGGCATAGGTTTTAAGTCCAATTATAATTATTTATCCACACCCCTGCAATTTTTTATTTCTTTATTTTATTTTTGTAGGTAGAAAAAAAAAGGCATCAATAAAAACAAGCGTTCACTGTTTGGGACAGGTATGGATTTTGTGAAAATTATATTTTAGGCTTTGATGGATAATATGAACTTTGGAAAGTTACTCATATACGCCCTGGAAATATTCTCTACGATAATAAACAGTCCTTTCTTTGTAAATAAACAAAACATTGAGACTTTAGAATCAAAATGTAAAGGGGTGATCTCTAGGAAATCTGAGTTAATTAGTGAATGGAAGAAAAAAATCATGTTGATAGATTGTCAAATTGTAGTATTATCGAAAAATTTTCGTGCTCATTATACCGAAATTCCACTTTTACCCTTGCTCTGTACAGTTTCTTGCTCTACTTTTAAAATTATTCATACAAGTTATTGAAAAATAAAATAGTAGGAACAAAGTAGGAAACTATAGTTCATTTATATGTTTCGGTCTATTGGTTATCAAACGGATTATAATTATTTAAATTTAGACTTTAAGATTCGATCTACAATATTTAGATTTATTTTTAATATTTAAATCTGAACACTTAATTTTATCAAATACCACCTTAGGCAATTATTGGGTCTTAATGAACCAATCCAGATCCCTATGTCCTTTCCGAACAGTTTGTTCAAGAGCAGGCACACTATAAGGATAAAGGCAGATGGGCAATCGTACTGGGGAGCGTATAATGGTAAATAAAAAGAAATTTATTGTGATCGCTGGACTGTAAGTTCTAGTTTGGTTTTGTTCCAGTTGTGTATTTCTTGTTTTAATTTCCAAATTCTGGAAATTAATGACAGAAAATCCATTTAGGTTTGTATTTTGATTTCATAAATTCTAAGAATGTTTCAAGAAATTTTGGAAACCCCTTAACAAATTTGGGAGTGTGAACAATATTTTGGAGACAATGTTTACCTCCTTCCTCCGAATGAGTTCATCTATAATGATCAACCGTCTAATTTTGAAGTATTTAATTCAATTAAATACTCAGGTCTTGGGGACGAGATTTAATTTAATTTGAAGTGTTTGTTAAACGTAACTCCCCGCACATGTGGATTTAATCATCAACCGTAACTCCTTCCTCAAATACTTTACGGTGGATTGAAAAACTAATGTTAAAAAAAAATACACATATTCAATCCTTTCCTTCCCTTTTTGTTTTAATATTCCATTTCTTTCCCCTCTCAAATTCGTGCCTTTTTTCTTCCTTTCTTTTTTTACGTGAAAGATCGAGGGAGAGAGAAAAACTGTCAGAAAGAGTTTAATTTAATTATAGAAGCGAATGTATCCAAATCTCTCTTGTGAATGTGTCTTTGGGGAAAGCCTAGACTTTCCCTGTACTTTTATTCACACCATTTTAGCACGCATGAAACATTCTAATAAGTGGCATATATATATATATATGTATATAATCGGAGCATCTATTTAATTCGTACATTTAAATCATTAAAGCCAGATTATAACTCTAGAATAAATACCTCAATTTGACACATTGGGCACATAAATAGATATTCGAAGGAATAACTAGTCATTATTTTAATTTATGACTTTTCCATTATGCATCTGCACTAACCCATTGAGTCGGAGTCATCTAGTTATCAAAATAATTGAACATCCATATAAATGCAGTTAATGTCTAATTCTCGTGCAAACCAATATTAGCTATCCCAATTTCAAATTAAAAAATAAATATTTTCGTATCATCAAGATGAAGCTTTCAATTTCCAAATTTCCAATTTAAACCGTAGCCATAGAACTGTGTATTAATTTCATATCGAACATTTTATAGAATAGGACACTCGTGAATACATTTTAAATTATTTTACCAAGTGATAAGCCAATGTGCGAGTTTCCTACACGTGCGCCAGTGACAGTAAATTACAGTTGTTACCATCAAAGTAATGAATATATTAAATCGAAACTATCATATAACGCACTCGTGATCCAACCAAATAAGCAATGTTTTCTTGTTAATTTCTTTCCTTATTACTGTTGGAATGCAATCAGTTTCAATACAACATGAAAAACATAAAATTGCATTATCACCAAATGGATAATTTTAGTTGTTGTGTTACATAAACAGGATTCTAAACACATAATATAAGAACTAATACTAAAGATAATCACGAGGTTCCGAATAGCTCCACTCTTACTTTCCGCTAGTATCTAACTCCCCCAGAACAAAAACAAAAAAGAAAAAAAAAACCCAAAATAAAACAGTTTAGGACCAAATCATGATCATGTAAGCAGAATAATATTATGTTTACGTTTTATAAATTTGCAACGCACTATTTGCAAAAAGAACTTTGATTTCCACAATATTGTTTATACAAAATTATATTATAGGAATAATATGAAATGCATACAACATCCATATTGCATATTACAAATTGGCTAATACACAATATAGGTCCTACTGGTTCTCATCTTCGAGATGAAGCATAAATACTTTTGTTGTCTAAAAAATTAAAAATGTAACTGAATCTATTTAATACTCCCCGTGTCACCCCGTTTTTCGTTTCTGTTTTTGTTTTTTTGTTTTCTTCTTTTTTTTTCCCTATTTTTTGCTTTTTTCCTTTCGAATTTTATTTGCTTTGTCAAGCGAGGTACTCCAAACCTAATTAAAGGCTATTGATAAATCCAGAGGCGGAGCCACCTCATGGCTATGGTGGGTCAATGGCCATCTTATAGCTCTGGTGAGCGGTTGCCCACCTTTGCTTTGAGGTTTTTTCTCCTTTTAAACAATCCTATTGAAACTTAAAGTAATTCATGTGTGATTTTTATTTTTATAAGGATTGCCACATTTTCGTTATCATAGCTTTCTAATTAAGCTTAATAATTATAATTAGAAATCACGTTGATTATTGAAAATAATTTCTCTACTATATTCTTCATGCTTCTTAACATTTAACCGTGTTTGTGCAATAAAATGAACTGGAATAAAAATCAAAAAGGAAAAAAGGTTATCATTGGAATGTCTCATTTTATTTTGTATCTATCATAGCTCAAATAGGATTAAAACGAATACTATGCACACACCTGAATCACTGAAAACTCACGAACCGTGAGATAATGTTGAAATGCCATTGGTTTTGCACAAGGCTACAACTTGTTTGCCCCTTTCACACAATTTATAAGTTTTTGGTGATTTATGTCATAAAGCATAGAATTCGCCTAGAATATTTCGGATGTGAATGGCAATCCAAAAATTCATACATTTAAGATCCATTTTGTTCTATACCCAATTCCAATCAAATAAAATTTGTCTTGGTGTATTATCCAGATATTTTCATAAGATATCTAAAAAAAAATGAACTCATACTTTCATAAAAATCCAATATCCCTAAGCAAAGAAACCAGTGGATTTTTATGAAAATTTGTTAAAACAATTTTACTTATAATCTAATGCTCAAATAATGAAAATGATAGTTATTTTAAATATATGTTATAAATGAACAAAATTATAAATGAATAATCTTTAATTAAAATAATGGTTACTAGATAATAGATTTATATATATATATATATATATATACATATATATATATATACATTATAGAATAAGTATAATGACATACCTTAAATAAAGGTGAGTAGTATGTTGTTACCCTTATCTTAGAAAAGATAAATCAAGTTTGAGAAAATTCTTGTTGTGTCATATTTTTAATGATTAAAATAATCCTATCATTGAAATATATCTATAATTTCATAGTATTTTGACAATATCTCTCATGTTACATTAGAATTTTATTTTAAGTAAATTTTGTTTTTCAATTTGATTGTATCAAATTCGATTAATCAGATATAATTAAAACATATTAGTAGGGACCAATTTAGGAAAAATAGTAATTTGGAGGGACCGAAAGTCCATTTTAACTCCATTCCATTCTTGTTTAACAAATGTGCCCCAAAAAGAGCCACCTGATGCCTAATAAAAAATAAAATAAACGAAGCAAAACAAAACAAAAAATGAAAGAAAAGCAAAAACAAAACAAAACAATACGCACAACTCTATAAAACCCTATTCCTTTCGTTCAGCTCTTCCACACCCTCTCTCTCTCTCACCCTCTTATATTTCCCCTGCTATACCCGAGGAATTATCAATGGGAGCACCAATCCCTTTCATGCTCTTCAAATTGTGCGTGGTTTTGATAATTTTGAGTTGTTTTAGCCCTAACGTTGTTCTTGCTCCGGCTCCCACCATATAATCACACTGCCGACTGCCAAACAGGTCCTCACCGAGATACAAAGAAGTGGTCATGTGCGTATTAACGCAAACAAGTTAGTGGAAGCCACCGTTGATGTTGGTATTATAACTCATTACAACCCTCCCTTGGCCATTCGTCAAAATCATTTGCTGCATACATTGCGTGTTGTTAGGATAGTCTACGCGGCGAGCATGGTACCGCTGACAGTGGCCACAAGGGGCGTAGCCCACTCCCTCCAAGGCCAAGCCCAGGCCTCCGGAGGCTTGGTCATCATGATGGACTCCCTCCCGCACCCGCGAATACAAGTTAACGATAAGGGTTCACGGCCTTATGTAGATGTGTATGGGGGTCAACTCCGGGACTAATGTCCTCAATGAAACACTAAGTATGGATTGTTGACCCAAGGCTCCGTGGATTTGATTTTGATGATGCCAAACTTGTAATACTAATATATTTCCATGAAGTTTATTTTTATTTTCAGGATATATTACAATGGAATATTGTGGAAGATTTGAATATCAAGATTTGTGGAAGATTTAATAGGATATTATTCTAAGTCTATTTCTCGAAATATTGGATAGATTTTTATGTTGCTCAAAATAAAATATTTTTATTCTCTTCAACGGCTTTGTTTTCCAAAATTCAAAAACTTTCTTTAAGTGTTTATTCCTGAAAAACAGATTTGGCAAGTTTTTAAAAGAATATTTTGTGGAATATAGTCTTAAGAGAATTTGAATTCGAATAACTTCCTTGATTCGTGAATTTGATTGAAATATTTTTGCACGGATTTTATCTTGGAAGATTTCATTCAAACGGCTATATACATTCTCTATAAAAAAGGCAGCAGCACTATTTTGAAATACAACTAGAACATACGCAAGAACTGTTTTTCATTCTACAAGTGTTCAAACACTCTTTTCACGTTCAAACGTCTACTCATTTGAAAAGAGGTTTCTGCAAGGTGCTGCATTTGAAATTCCTGCTGACTTTGATTTCTAAAAGGGCTGTAAGTTCTACTTATACTGCAGGAATTGCTGTGTGAAACGAATTTCTTAAATCTGATTTTTCACACTTGGTTTTTCAGAAACGTTTAAACTATTCTGTTTTCTGAAAAATCTATTTACAGTTGTTTGAAAAGTGCTTTTGAGGAACTTTGAATATTTGTTATCATTTGCTGAGGCTATCCAATACGTTGAGAAGTGGACAGTAGTTCCATTTGTATTTGGGTAGGTTTAAACACAGCTTGACAAATCGGTCAAGGCTGGTGTTCTAGGAGGCTTGTTTACTCGCGTTCTTGCCTTACAATAAGAAAGGTTTTGAGGCTCGTTTGTCACCTTCTTGCCTTAGAAGAAGAAAGGTTGAACTTGTAACTGAACCCGTAAAAGGAACTTTGATATAGTGTGATCTCAGGGTAGCAGTGGGCTGTGCTTGACAGAGTAGACGTAGCTTCAAGTTGAAGTGAACAACTATAAATTATGTGTGTTCTTTACTTTCCTGCTTCGTTCAAACTGTTTGGTATTACTTGTTCAAACCCATTTGCTGTTATAGAATTGTTCAAACTGTTGTTCAAACTAATGTTCGACCCATTTGTTCAAACTAAATAACTGTTCGAAATATCCTGTTTATATTTAAATTGTTATTTTATTTTCCGCATCTAACCTTGGGTGATTGCAAGAGCTTGTTAACGGGGAATTTTCAAAAAGCATCCTATTCACCCCCCTATAGGCTGCTCAACAAGTGGTATCAGAGCTGAGTCTCTTTCAACAAGGACTTAACAATCCAAAGAGTAAAGATCTTATGGTAGCCATGAACAACTACATTGAAGGACAATCTGCAACTCGTCCACCATTCTTTGATGGTGCTGACTATGCATTCTGAAAGAATGGAATGGAATATTTCCTACTTTCCATTGATATGGGATTATGGGAAATTATTCAGAAAGGTTACACAGAACTGAAAATAAAAGAAGCAGATGAAGCTGCAGGTGAGTGGAAAGAAGTTCCAAGGCCCAAGAGTACTTGGGCTCAAGCTGAAAAGGACAACTTCACACTGAAGGCAAAAGCTATCAATTTGCTATTCTGTAGACTTGGACAAAATGAGTACAACAGAGTAAGTCAATTCCGGACAGCAAGAGAAATCGGGAGAATGCTTGAGGTAAGTCATGAAGGCACAAACCAAATAAAGCAAAATAAGATTAACTATTTTATTTAGGACTATGAACTGTTTAAAATGAAAAGTGATGAAACAATCACTCAAATGTTTACACCCTTTACTACTGTTTGTAATGAGCTAAACAGTCTTGGAAGAAGTTTTTCTATTAGTTAACAGGTACGGGAGATAATGAGATCAGTGCCCAAAGAATGGGAGTCGAAGATTGTAGCAATCCAAGAAGCAAACAATCTTGATACTTTGCCACTAGAAGAGTTGACTGGAAAGCTGATGGCATATGAAGAATCTAGTAAACGAGCTGAGAGTGAGTCATCTGACAGAAGAAGACAGATTGGACTAAAGATGGCAACTGAAACTGACAGTGAAGAAGATGATGAAGATGATGAAGATGATGAGATATCATTCTTTACAAAGTTTAGAAAAGCTTATAGAAAAGTTAAAGAAGGAAATAGAAAGAAGTTTAGCAAGACAAAAGAACCAATCGTATGCTATAAATGTGATGAGGCCGGTCATATCAAACCGGATTGTCCAAAGCTGAATAAAGAAAAGAAAAGTTCAAAACATCAGAAGTCTGAGAGGAACTCGAGGTCAGACAGGAAGCCAGAAAGGTACAAAAAGTTTGACAACTATAAAAAGAAAAAGGCTGTGGTAACTACATGGTCAGATTCAAGTGACTCAGAATCTTAAAGCTCAGATAGAGACGAAACAGCAGCTCTATGTCTCATGGCACAGCATGAAGATGAGGTAAATGATATTCCTACTGTAGAAGAAGTATTAGAAGCTTTTGATGAGTTATATGATAAGCATGAATCTACTGTAGAAAGTTATGCTAGATATAAAGAAAAACATTGCAACTGCATATCACATGATCAATATTATAAGATGAAAACTGAACATGCACACTGCATTTCTCACGATACTTATGTAGAATTACTTAGTGAAAATGAGAAACGAAAAGCAAAAGTTACTGATCTAGAAAAATTTGTATTTAAATTCACAACAGGTAAAGAAAATTTTGATGCCATAATGGAAAAACAAAGATGTGTTTATGACAAAAAAGGAATTGGGTATGAACCTGAAAAGTATGAGAAGGCATATAAAAAGAAGTTTAGCGCTACTGCTTGGAATTATAATACTCCTTTTATGAAATGCACTTACTGTGGCCGTAGAGGACACCAAGAAAGGTTTTGCAGGTTTAAACCTCAAGGTTGGTACAGTGAATCAAAGGAATCACAATGCTAGAGGAACCAAAGTAAAATGGGCACCCAAGGGCACTGCAAAAAATATTTGCGCGAATAACAAACCTCCTCAACTGCAAATTCAAGAGGACCCGGAATGAAATGGGTACCTAAGACGACATTTGTTTGCAACAGGATCATGTTCAATTGAGTTTAGAGATTGGGTAAAACTGAGTACCTAACGAAATGGGCCTAAAGGCTATAGCTTAGAGATTGGGTAAAATTGAGTTTATATGGTATTTTTACACATCGGACGGCAAAGTTATTTTCCTTTGTCAATTAATCAGCACGGAGAAAGATTAGTACAATTGAGGAAACAGTTGAAAAGAAAGACATTCATCCTCAAAATTGATGATCCTATTTTCCTAATGATTCTCTAGTGTTTGTTTCCTTTTCACCGTAAATAAGACATAATAGGCATAGGTTTTAAGTCAAATTATAATTATTTATCCACACCCCTACAATTTTTTATTTTTTTATTTTTTTTTGTAGATAGAAAAAAAAACATTAAGAAAAACAAGCGTTCAATGTATTGGGACGGGTATAGATTTCATGAAAATTATATTTTGGGCTTTGATGGATAATACGAACTTTGGAAAGTTACTCATATACGCCCTTGAAATATTCTCTACGATAATAAACAGTCCCTTCTTCGTAAATAAATAAAACGTTGAGATTTTAGAATCAAAATATAAAGGGGTGATCTCTAGGCAATCTGAGTTAATTAGTTAATGGAGGAAAAAAAATTGATGTTGGTAGATCCTTAAATTGTGGTATTATCGATAATTTCCGTGCTCATTATATTGAGATTCTGGTTTTACCATTTGCACTGTGCGGTCTCTCGCTCTACTCTTTTGTTAAACTAATTTTTATCAATGAAAACAATGTTTAATATTCTTCTTCTTGTTGGCCTATGATATGTATTTCCCATCTCGTTATTTTGAAATCCTGGTTTTACCCCTGTGTCTACTGTTTACCCAAGGCTCCGTGGATTTGATTTTGATGATGCCAAACTTGTAATACTAATATATTTCCATGAAGTTTATTTTCATTTTCAAGATATATTACAATGGAATATTGTGGAAGATTTGAAGATCAAGATTTGTGGAAGATTTTATAGGATATTATTGTAAGTTTATTTCTCAATATACTGGATAGATTTTCATGTTGCTCAAAATAAAATGTTTTTACTCCCTTCAACGATTTGATTTTTCAAAATTCAAAAAACTTTCTTTAAGTGAAAAATAGATTTGGAAAGTTTTAGAGAAAGAATATTTTCTGGAACATAGCCTTGAGCGAATTTGAATTTAAATACTTCCTTGATTCATAGATTTGATTGAAATATTTTACACGGATTTTATCTTGGAAGATTTCATTTAAACGGTTATATACATTTCTCTATATAAGAGACAGCAGCACTACTTTGAAATACAACAAGAACATACGTAAGAATTGTTTTACTCTCTACAAGTGTTCGAACACTCTTTTCACGTTCAAACATCTTCATACTTGAAAAGAGACTTCTATAAGGTGCTGCATTTGATTTTCCTGTTGACTTTGATTTCGAAAAAGGGTGTAAATCTTACTTATACTACAGGAATTGTCGTGTGAATTAAATTTTTTAAATCTGGTTTTCACACTTGATTCTTCAGAAACATTTGAACTGTTTAAACTATTCTGTTTTCTGAAAAGTCTATTTATAGTTGTTTGAAAAGGATTTTTGAGCAACTCTGAATCTCTGCTATCATTTTCTGAGGTTATCCAATACATTGAGGAGTGGACAGTAGTTCTATGGGTAGGTCTCAGCACAGTTTGACAAATTGGTCAAGGCTGGTGTTCTAGGAGGTTTGTTTACTTGCTTTCTTGCCTTACAATAAGAAAGGTTTTGAGGCTCGTTTGTCACTTTCTTGCCTTAGAAGAAGAAAGGTTGAACTTGTAAGGGTTATTGTGTTCCTGAACCCGTAAAAGGAACTTTGATATAGTGTGATCCCAGGGCAGCAGTAGGCTGCGCTTGGCAAAGTGGACGTAGCTTGAAGTTGAAGTGAACCACTATAAATTTTGTGTGTTCTTTACTTTCTTGCTTCGTTCAAACTATTTGGTATTACTTGTTCAAACCCATTTGCTGTGATAGAATTGTTCAAACAGTGGTGTTTAAACTATTGTTCAAACCCCTATTCAAACCATTGTTCAAACCTGCATTCGAACTGTCTGTTCAAACTGTTGTTTAAACTGTATTGTTCAAACTAGTTAACTGTTCGAACTGTATTGTTTATATTTAAATTGCTATTTTATATTCTGCATCTAACCTTAGGTGATTGCAAGAGCTTGTTCGTAAAGAATTTTCAAAAAGCATCCTATTCACCCCCCTCTAGGCTGCTCAACAGCTTGAACGAGAAAAAGGAAACAAAAGAGTAAAATGATGAGAAGGAAGAAAAAAGAGAAATGCCCCATCAAGTGTGAGTATATATCAAAATTTCCCTGCCATTAGTGCAGGCGCCATTGGCTGGGTGCGCCATAATACAATCTTGGTTGTACCTAAATGTAGGATCTCAGACACTATAACTTCTTTCAAAAGTGGTAATTACTGTTATAAAAGACGTAAATCCTAACCTTATAGTCCATTCAAGTAAACATAAGAGCTCACAATTCGACTATAACTTCACCAAACCTAAACCTCTAACTCGGCTCTAATACCATTTATAGGACCTCTAGGGCTACCACTTCTCGTAAAACAATTGTTGTGATGAAAGACACAAACTCTAGTCTTACAATGCATTCAAACACACATGAGCGCCCACGGTCCAACTATAACTTGGCCAATCCTGAGCTTTCGTCACACGACAATTGTTGCCATATAGAGCCAATACTACACACTATTCAATGATAGGTTGAACAAAAAAAACAATCGGGTAGAATAATGAGAAGGAAAAAGAGTGTAATGCTCCATCAAGTGTGACTATATATATCAAATTTTCCTTGCACTACATGCAAGACTTCCATACGCAATATATTTTCCTAGCAACAATAAATAATAAGTAAATTTATTTATAGGAACATACAGGATGAAAATGTTACAGTTATTACAGGGAGATAAAATGGATAAGGAATACTCACATCCTTGTTTGATCAGCTCTAGCTGGATTCATTTCAGCGTAGTTTCTCAGTCCAGCAGCAGCAGTAACAGAAAGATCATGACATGTGTCTTAGCTGGAGTATGACTTGCTTGAGATGTCGTCTGTCAGAAAATGTGAAGAAGAAGCCCAAAATGCAATTTTCACAAAGAGCTAATGCTCATAAAAACACAGGAAAGGGAGAGAGGGTCATTTGTTCGCCAAACCAGAAAGCCGAAAATTTTTTACGCTGTTCTTGGAGGGCTCGGACAGTTTGGCATTATAACGCAAGCTAGAATCGCACTTAGGACAGCCCCTCAAAAGGTATGCACACCAGAAAAAAGAAGGGTTTTTTTTTTTGGGGCATATAAATGAGAAGAAGGGCATATTTGATTTCAGCTACAAATATAATTAATCTATATATATTATATTGTAGGCGCGACGAGTTAGAGCATTCTACACAAACTTTATCTTGTTCAAGGAGCGGCAAATATCATTAACTTCCAAGGATGATTCGTTTGACTACGTCGGAGGGTTTGTTGCGGTGAATATTACTCAAGTCATTGGTTCGAATGCAAGCACGATCTTCGTTCTTGAAGCTGTTGAGTATTTCCATGAAGAACATAGAAACACAACAGACGAGTTTCAAACATAATTTTCAAGATGTATATATCTCAAAGTCAGATTCTTGCGCAGGTCTACACGTATAGAAGTCCCTCGTAACTGCTAATCCCACAAACTTTTCTACTGCCTTCAGATCATGAGAAGATTGTTGTGCCTATTGAATTATATTCCATCCACGCTTGAAATAACGGAATTCTCTTACGAGGAATCCCTCTATCGAGTTCACATCGAAGAGTTAGAATTCCGAGCTCAAGGTCTGTGGCAGATTCCTCATCCATGGCTGAATCTTCCAGTTACCAAGTCCAAAATTCAAGCCTTCACGCATGGGGTATTTGGCAACGTTGTTAATGAGAGTTCTAACAGTCTAATTTTACTTTACCCAGTAAACAAAAACCTGTAAGCACTAACCCTATGTACATTCTGTTGAGGGTATTTTGTATCTTATTATATATGTTCTAAATATAAACTACATAGACATGAACCGAATTATACGGGCTTTACGGATTAAAGTCCATCGACCCAAACACCCTAGATATATTCGATATATACTGGCCGGACGTAAAGATATAGGTATTCTGAGCTCCATACCTAGGACGTAATACTTTAAGCAACCGTTTAAACCTTAACACATTCACACATAATTTTTTTGTTTTTGGGTGGCAATGGCATGAAAAATTATACTTGCAGGTGGAATAATAAGACGTCGGCGGCGATCCCAGAAGAAAATGATGGGATATTTTATCTAGTGTCATTCTTAAACAGAGCAGCGCCATCTCCCTTGGGAGAAAACGCATCATTGGACAACTTTCTAACTCAAAACAAGGATATCCTTGACTTCTGCAGAACAACCCAACTTGAGGTGAAACAATACTTGGCTTTTCTGACCACGCCGGAAGAATGGCAAGCTCAGTTCGGCCACCGCCGCCGGGCCGCATTCAAAACGAGGAAAGAACGCTACGACCCACTGCATGTCCTCTCGCCTGGCCAGAGCATCTTCTCCAGGCAGACAAATTTATTTTACTGAGAGAACAGCTTTTAAAAAAAAAAAAAGTTACGTACTAGAGAAGGACCCATGGAGCTGTTGACTCAAAAATTTTAACCTTCCGAAAGGACGGGGAAGGAGTCTACACAATTTTGTTACTTTTAGAACCAACAAAAAATACGGTGGGTTTTGTGATTTCGAATCCAGACTTATTTGTATGTATACATCTGTTGGTTATACAAGAATATACGTATAGACCTTGAAACTAAGTAGCTTTGAAAAAAAATATTAAAATCCATTTATGACTGGTCCATTTTTTCAAGGAAAAAATTAAATCTTCAAAAAAAGTAGTTCACACTCAAATTCTTCAGCATCTTATCTTGATCGGTAACAATACATATACTTATACATTGCAGGTGGAATTAAAAGACATCGACGATGTCTTATCTTGATCGGTAATAATACATGTACTCATACATTGCAGGCAGATTTAAACGACATCAACAATGACACAAGAATGTAACGCCGACATCAATTACTTTTAAAACAACTAATGATTTAAGTTTGATACATTTATTAAATAAACAATAAACTAGTAACTTTTTAGTCCAACCTAACATTCAACTCTATTCGGCATTTACCATTTGGGGGGAAAAGAATCAGTAGATCCAATTAATCCAATCCAATCCAATATTGGGCAAAATGGTTGAATTCATAAACATAAAACAAAAGCTACCATTCAAGCCTTTATTCAACATTTATTGTTTGGAAACATCTGCTTCCCATAATCTTCATAGAATAACTATACAAACAAATGCATCAATTGCCTTCAAGAACACCTTGAAAGGGAAAAACAAGAGAAAAAAGAAAAAATACACTGATGCACAAATCTTGTGATTCAAATTTAATTTAATTACCGAATCTAATTCTAAAGTGCCCAACAGCTTTCAAACCCCACAAAGGGGGAAAAGAAATATATCTCATAATTCACATTGAATTTAATTACTGAATCTAATTGTAAACTGCCCAATAGCTTCCAAACCCCCCAAAGGGGGAAAGAAAGATCTTCCATCAAGTGTGTCAAAATCTCTCCCTCTTCTTGCAACTGTACTGACCTTAGATAAGCTAACTCGAATCACGAAATTGCTGGATATTCTTCTTACCATCGAGATTGCGAGTTTCCATACGTCTTATACGTACCCCGCCAGTTTCGCCCGTTTGTACTACTCTGATATGGATAGTAGTAGGTACCTGATGACTGCGCATATCCATTGCTGTTTTCTCTAGGTGCATTCCTGATTTTCTCTTCACGATCAAACTGTGCGCGCTGCAGAGAGAATTGGTAAAACTGGAAATTATATACTGACAATTTGAAGCATTGAAATATTGATACGGAATATTTTAAGAGAAATAAATATTTCGCTGAATTGGTTCTATTTAATAGAAAACCGAAGCAAGGATTTCCATGATAAGTGTTAAGTCAAGTTCCTTTAGCATATTATTTTCATTCATTTTGTCCATTTTAAGTCATAGAAACAGGACATTATCAGCCGGACTCAATCTGATAAGTACTAGCTGTATTCAGGTTTAACTACTGAATGGTGTTGGTTATCAAACAGCTACTTAATCTAATAGTTTAGCAGTGAAAAAGAAAAGTTCAGGCTATTATACTCGGTCATCAACCACACAACGGGGGAGGTATTCAGCCGGAAAACTATGTTCAATTAACATGGCGCTTGTAACATGTTTGGTTCATGATAATAGTTATTCCATTCTACCTCTATTCCTCGGAATAGCTAATATATCTTGTAGTTCACCTTAGAACTCTTGGTCCAATCAAAATACATATTCTAGTCATAGTTCATGAGAATAGCTATTCCTCACTCATTTGACTTATGGTCACAGGAATAGCTGTCCCTTACCTATTTTACTCATGATCCATAAAAATAGCTATTCCTAACAATATTCTATTCCTATATATATATGTTCCATTCTTGCTCTGTTTCATTCCACGAACCAAACGTGTTATGGACATTTTAAGCCAGGCTAAGCATAAAAATTAATCGAACTGTAACTATCATTCTGACCCAAACCTGGACTGGATCTGACAGTACAGCATATGCCTCCCCAATCATTTTGAAAAGCCTGTCAGCATCCCTGTGAATCTCTTCAATGATTTCCTTCCACAGTTGCCCATCATCTCCACCTCCGCTCCTGGTTAAGAACTGACCCGCCTGCATCCAAATGAGGTTGTGAAGTGAGAGTCATAATCAGTTTCCAGATGATACATAAACTAAAGAAATCAAACGAAATGGTTTAAGACCTTGTCTGGATGATGTTTGAGAGCTGCTTTCCTGTATGCTTTCTTAATTTCAGATGCATCGTCGGATGATGTGACACCCCTGCCATTAATAGTTGAAACATCTCTAGTTAGAACAAAATGAGAATAATGAGAATAATAATATTAATAGAACCATAGAAGCAACAAAAAATTTGGTAGTGAAGTTCGAGCACAGAGTGGGAGTGCCAACTAAGACGATGTTTGGGGGTTATCAAATTCAGAAACATAAACCACCTGAATAAGGGGAAACCTGCTCATTTCTATCTAAAGAAATGCAACATGTTCGACTTTTTACAGTTCTAAAGCAAAACATGGTTTCGAGCCCTGAAAGCAGTGTATTTGTGGGAAAAGCATGAAGCAATACGGGGAGTGTGGTGTGCCGGGGTCCCCGTTTTTCCCTTTTACAAGATTAACTAATATTTGTAACCAAAAAAACAAATTAACTATACAGAAAACATTTGATTCGATCCAGAAATCTAGGTATATTTTACTTGTTTTCCAACTGATTCAAGCCTTCAAAAAGGCTTCTATGTATTAAAGTTTTCCAGACTTTGAAATTTAATGTTGTCCTACATTAACATTGAACTAAACAAAAAAGTTTTCTCTATTCATTGCTTTCTCAAATTAATAGGAAAAAGAAAATAGAAACAAAGAAACAAGTTCCCAATGTGGCAGCTAGCATACAATTGTGACAAAGATAATATGTGTGTCTGTACGTATATGCATGTATCTGTGTGTGTGTGTGTTGCATATGTCAAGGCACACATCACCACAACAGAAAACATGTGTGCACGCACAGGCATTATAAAATCTACTAAGAGACAATTATCATGAACCCTCCTAGCAGAGTTTTACGTAACAGCTCTAGAACTTGAATAGGCACAATATTGATCAGTAATTGTTTTACTGGAACAATATTTAACTGTTGATTGTTTAAACTGTAGCTTTTTTTCATGCGGGAAGGGAAAAAAAAAAAAGAAAAAAACAGATGCAAAGGTAAGATTCTGATATTTTGAGGTTCGAGTCTAACGGACTCACAAAATGAGGTAAAGATCCAAAGAAATTCCCTTTTTAGATTCTTCTTCAATTGTATACAGACGCCTTTGAGCTTGGCTAATTTCTTTTACACCCGGTGATCCAGGAGACTGCTTTTCAAGGACAGATATAAGTTTCCTGAGGTCACTGGCTGCCTGTCCATGATCTCTAATTTTCTCATGCAACGCGGCTCTTCTCGATATTGCCTGCAGAAGAATCAGAGATTTAGCATTCAAAACTAATGATGCCACAATATGACAAGCAAATTCAAGTCTGTCTTCCCTTCCTCTAAGAGGGGGGAGGGTAAACTTGTAGATAAAACTGCCGCAAGTTCAAACAAATCCAGATAGGTAGAATACAAGAATTTATAATATAATCACCAGATACTTTCTCCTTTTTGTGCAGAAAACTTTTTAAGGGTGGCGTATATGAAGGAATTTAAAAATGACCTTGAAGCCAATAATCTTCATCAAAGAATAAACTTTCAAGCAGGTGCAACTAAGATGAATCTAAGGTTGAGTTTAGATGGTGGGAATGGAAAGGGAATGGGAATGGGAATGATAATAGCATTGAATGGGAATGGAAAATTGCCATACCCATTTCATTTCATTTCATTCGCGTGCTTGGTTTTCTCAGTGATGGAATTGAATGGAAAGAGCATCAAAGTAACTTCAAATAACTTTATAAATATAAAATAAATAAATAAATTATAAGAACGTTGTGTCAAGCCGTTTACGCTGCGACATGACATTGTGGGAGTCATGTGGCATCATGGTGTCACAGCCCCAATGTTAGAATTGGAGATGGGAATGATGATTCCCTTATATTAGGAGTGGAATGGTCATTCAATCATATGAGAGAATGGTCATTCCCATGGCTTGAGTGCACAAACAAATAAGGAAATGAGAATGAGAATTCCCACCATTCCTAGGAATGGTCATTCAACCATATGAGGGAATGATCACTCTCATGACTTGATTCATAAACAAACAAGGAAATAGGAATGAGCATTCCCATCTCCACTCCCATTTCCACCATCCAAACAGACCAGAAGGGTACCCAGATGAAGCAAAAATTGCTCCTTTTAGGAAGATGAAACATACAAATTAAGCAATGTAAAATTCAAAATGAACTCTACAACTTTAGGAAGTTTCTGAGTAGGCCTCTCTGGTTTTACAGGGGCTGTCTAAAACAGCTCGAAACTGAAGAGGTGCTTTTGAAATTTACTGAAATAGGAAACTATGTTCAGAAAGGCATTGATCTCTAGGCAAAAGAAATATTAAATAAGTCGATAACAGCAATGAATGAATAATGAAGTTAAAGAATGCAGGCTAAGTTGCAATCCTAAAACTGTGTAGACTCTAGGCAATTCTTCCAGTTTTCATCACATTCAACCGCTATCATAATCTCAGTAGAAGAATACCTACAATCCTGGAGCTCATTTATAACTGAAGGCGCTGTAGAAATTCGATCCAACACCAGAAACAAGAAGTTTAGCTTCTTTAAGAATTAATAAATTGGGCATACAGTTTGAAGAGCCTGGTCGGCTCCACCAAGCGGATGGAAATTAGATTTTAAGTCTCAGGTTTGTGCGGGGTAGGAAAGAAAATAAAGAAAGTTTTAGCTTTAGTGATATTTTGGAATTAGACGAAAAATATAAAAAAGGATGTTAACTCTCAATCCATCTCTTTCACCCTCCATATTCTATAGATATATTTACTCCAACTTAAGGAGGAGAGTTGGAAACAGGGGGTAGTCGACTGTTGCAACAAGGGCAATTGACTGCTACCATCCAGTAGCCTTGGTTTCTCATAAATGTTGTGGAAGTCAACTGCCACTATCAGGACAGTCAACCGCAGATGGAACTAATGTAATGTAGCCCTAATTTCTATATATATTTGAGCCCCTCTACCCATGTAGGATGCAAGGGAATTCTCCTGCCCTCTTTTTGCCTTTCCCTCACTCTCAATCCATCTCTCTCATCCTCTATATTCTGCAGAACGGTTAGGGCTGCACTTAGTATTGCACCAAGTGGACCTATAAAATATTAAGGATTTATTGTTGGAAATTTCTTATCCAGAGATAATTCCATGTGAAAAACTTTATCTTAACATTACATAATTTGCGTATAATGAGATAAAAATCATTGTCTTTCAGCACATCCCTCAACTAGTAAAACAGTGCTCAACATCTACTAAAATATTACAAACCTTTTGATAGGTGTCATCAAGAGCTATGGCTATACTGCAATCAGCAATTGCACCAGCAAGTTGACCCAAGGCTTGGTGTGCAGCACCACGATTGCAAAACAAAATGGCAGCAAAAGGACGTGATTCAACATTCATGGTTAAAGCTGTTGTATAATGCTCTACTGCTTCCATATATCTTCCTGCTTGAAAAGCTTGATTCCCTGCACTCTGTAGTTGACAAAGAAATAAATAAATAAGCTGTCATAGCAAAAGCAGCTAAACATAAAATATATATTAAAAGGTCATAACTCCCCATTTGGAATCAAATCATGAGAGCTTATTTAATCTCAGTTCAGTTGAGTTCAGTGGATTTCATTTCATTTCATTTAGAATTAAAATAATGTCTTTGGTATAATATGGATCTTAATTCATGTTGCTTAAAATAATGTGTAGCGATATTTTTGGAAATGAATGATTTTTAAAAGCAAATCAAATCAGACTAGATCTATTTTAATGTAATCAAATTAATTCCAAATTATTTGACTCCAAACAATAGAATAGTCTATATATAACATTTCAAATCAAATCATTTCTCATTTACAGGGTTTCCAATTATACCATAAGATCGTGGCCACCGAAATGAAGAAACAGAACAACCATGAAATCAAATTCAATATATATATACATGCCAACTAGTTTACTCAAGAGCATATTAATAACATATTAGAAGACATAACAAAACCAAAAGCCAGTGCCCAGACAAAGCAAGCCAGAGGTTGCAGCCTAACTATTTAGAGGTTCTTGTCGGTAATCTAGTAATATTACTGGGTATTGTGATATTTCTAGATAGGAACCCTACCTTAGAGACCACTCTTTGTAAGCCTATTATAGTTTCAATATAATAGTGCAACCCCTCTGTTTAACACGAGTTTTAAAAAAAAAAGAAAAAGTCAAAACAAGGAATAAACCTATTGTATTATCCAAATTGTATTGCATGCCAATTGATACTTGCATTTTCACATCAGAAGGAGAAATACATGGGAAAAGCATTTTGATTGTGAAATAGGATTTGAAAGTTCAGTTTCCTGACCATTCAAGAGGTACAAAAGTTATAATACTTGTGCTGGAGATCCATTAAGCACAATGGTACAGTGTCACATGAATCCACATTTGCAACCCCCTTTACTCTTCTATTGATGAGCTGACCAGTTTTTTGTACTATTGTCTTTATAATTCATGGTTCTTTCAATCACCATTAAATAGACATAAAGGTTCACTTATAGTTACGTTGGCGACTCTAATAGCACAAGCGGTTCAGTATCACAATCACTTCATGTTTGTGCCCACCTTTGCCGTCACACTGATAGGTAGACCAAACTGCTTACATAGAAGACTGCATTAATTAAATATGCACAAAACATTTAGGGGCACTGTACTCATCTTTATCGTTCACATTAAAAACATTGTATTTGTGTGTGTACTCACTCTTAAGACAATTGACTCAATAAGGGCTATTTATTATAAAAGAAAATGCCCATTGATTTCCTGCTCCCCGCATGATGTTATTGATTTACTAATAATAAGATTCGTAGTAATTTTATATTGTAATTTTGATAGGAAGGGGGAGAGGAGTCGCTCTAATGCTGGTCCCACAAAGAATTCTGTGTTTGAAGGAGAAGAATGCTCCTTCCAGCAACTTAAAGAGATTTGGCTACTCAACCTCAAAAGATTGGGCTTTTCCTTACAATTTTCATCATATTATAGATTGTTTAGAGATGATTGATAACCTTGCATTGCAACGCTTTCTTCAGGGTTTGCACCCCCTTATGCCCTTTCTATGTATTCTGCTTTTACCGATCAAACAAGTGAAAAGATTCGTAGTATCTTTATCATGGAGTTTTTACATTATTTTTCATTATATACGGATCACATATAAGAGTAGATTACTAACGTACATTAATAATTCAAGTGGCAACAGTAGTGTAACAATATTATGTGCTGCATCTACATCAAAGGAGCAACGAAGCTTTTTGACTACCACATAACGGACTCTGTAGACAATAATTAAAAGCAATGAACAGAATACCTTGTGGCGTAACAGTTCACGTATAGTAGCAGCAAATTGAGCAGATGAATCCAATTTCTTGTTCCAAAATCTGCATTAATAATTACAGCATCATGAATTCTCAAGCTATCTAAAGAAGAGATTACCTAATTAAAACAGGCAATAGAAAGCAAATTTTATGCATCACAGAAACTACGAATACTTCTCTGTGATGGATCCTGCTAGTTCTTGTTTTTCAAGCAAATCGAGAGCTGCCTCAAGCTTTCCCATACTAAAGTAGCACTTGCATATGAATCGTGACCTCCATAGTTTAAGAAACAAACTGCTTTTACATTCAGGAATTTCTATACTCCCAAAATCTCTATTGATGCCTGATGGGTCGAAATTAATTTCTGCAAAAGTAATAGTCTGCGTGCAGAGATGGACCACTTCTTCATACTTCCGCAACTGCTAGATGCCAGCAAAAATACAGCAAATGATGAGACTAAACTTTAGCATCCCACAAATCATAGATCTAAAAGAGCAGTTTGTTAGCATCCACTACTCAATGACTAATAAATTCAAAGGAAAAGGCTAAGTGAGAAGCAAAAATAGGACAGACCATGTAAAGAGCCTCTGCTTTCATTTCAAGTAATCTTTCTGAGTATGAACTTATTGAAACTGCCTCAGCAATTACTCCTAATGCACTAGCTGCTGCATCAGATGTTCTTTTCCGCAGAAGTTCAGTTGATCGTTTGATGCACTCATCCACTTTCTGCCAGTTAAGAAAATTAAACTTCAATCATTGTAATACAGAACTTTCTGGTACTAAAAGAGACTGTTTGAAAACTTAACTTGTTTCCTTCCAACGTATTATATGTTTGATGATATTCTTAATAACATAATGATAACTAACTAGCCATTGATCGTTTAGGTCACCTCAAAACAGTTCTCTACAACGCTTTATTGTTGAACCTGCCTGGTCCAATTCGACATCTCTAGTAACATCAAAGCGTATGCAAAAAATGGGAATTCATCACAATCTCAGAAATAATAGCATTTTATTTACTCAAATAGTAACAATTAAGTCTCAATATAATTTATGAAAGCACAATAAGACTGATCCTCTAGAACCCTTCAACATGCATCTTCTTTCGTATATTCTTATCCCCTTTCTTTCTTGTACCCATATCCCCTCCAACCCATCCTCTTTAACCCCTTTTTGACTATCCAACAAGAAATAGGCAATCTTGCCTATTAACCATTAGCATGAAGCACTTCAAAATAATGATACCAATAAAATTGCCAGAAGAACTAAAAACAACTGCAATACCTCAGCCTTTTCCTTTCCCTCAAAAGCTTCTATTGTGACTCTTCGATCCAAACACACATCACTCTTAGATTCCACACATTTACTAAAACATCGAAGTGCCTCATCAACTTCCCCCAGCATAAGATGACAACTGAAAATCAATGAATGATATGGAATGTAACATTGCTTAAATAGTAGCGATACCAAAAGCAACTAAAATCAATCAGTATTAAAAATAAATAAATAAATAAATATCAGTTACAGGACTTGTTGTATTGCATGTTTCTTTGAACAGTGTTACTTTATTGCTTTAAATGGTGAAAGCAATGGTTGAATGATTTCGCATGAATTTTTGGCTTCTGAAAATCAGATTTATACTAAAAATAATACGAAGAAATCATGGCCTTACTTTGCTGCTCTGATATGAGCTTTAAGAAAGCTAGGATCCAAGGTTACAGCCATCACACAATCTCCAAGAGCCTCCCTTATCCTTCCAAGAGACATTCGTGCAGCAGCACGGTTGCTATAACACATGACAAGGGGCTCAAGGCAGCATCCCAATGCCTCACCAGGGAGCACAGAATTTACCCCTTTTGTGTAATAATCCTCAGCTTTAGAGAATCTCCCGTGTTCGTATGCTTTATTACCCCTGATACATAACAAATCCTTTCAATAACAACACTAGGATTTCCAGCATTGATAATCGTAATTAATGAGGACAAGTTCTTGCCAGCCACTTGTCCTAACAAAATATTGATGATTAAATTTTGATTAAAATCTCTTAAGATTAAGAAAAAAAAAAGGTAAATTATCTATAACTTATAATATGGGGAAAAAGAAAAAACCTCAGCCGCCACTTCTCACAGGCCTGTTGCTTGACCTGTGCTTCATCTGCTTCAAATTTGACTTCCCCTTTGCTAAGTACATCTCCCTTTTGATGCTCGGCCTTATCCAGCAACGAGGGATTGCTAGCAAGTGTTGAAAACTGGAAAGAAGGAGACTCGAACTTAACGCCACTAAAATTTATACTATTTGAAGCATGACTGCCCTTCAACCTGTTTTTCTTTTTATGACAATGCTTTGCAGATGATGGATGGCACTGTGCAGGAGATGATGCAGAAAATGTAAAACTTTTTACACTTAAGCTTTCAGAGGTTGAATCAATGAAAAACTGTCCTATGCCAGCATTTTCTTGCTTCTCAGCATTTGGACCATAACCAGCTCCAGCTTCTGCTGAAG